>JACXGK010002765.1:0-23652 GCA_016801125.1 Novumbra hubbsi
CCCCCCCCCCCCCACCACCACCACCATGTCCTTTAAACAAAATCACCCATTCCAAATGATTGATGTGGTAGCTTAAAACATATGTTAATAACACATGTGTGAATTAAGGAGGTTAACAGACCTTGTGATATTGTTGTTGAACAGAAAACCACATTAGAAAATGTGTAAATTGTGTCCACCAATCTAGGGATTCGCAGCACCCGCTGCACAAGGACTGCAACATCTAGGGTTCGAATCCTGCCCACAGCTCCTTTAGCTCTCCTCATCATTCCCAGGTGTCTCCATCAATAAAAAGAAAATATCATACACAAATGTTATGAAAGCATGAAAGACTATCACAGCCTACCCACTCAAGGTAAAGTTACAATTAAAAAGAATATATTGGTACTTAATTGAATGTGTAATCTGGAGAATAGTGTGATGTTAATGTTTTAGTAACACATGTGACCTACAAATTTGAGCCAAGGTTATTTGTTTTAGATATCATCTGATTGTGCCCAGCAACTGAATTGCTGAACAAAGTTCAGTTTACAAGCTCTGCCAACAACTCCAATGAATGCTGTTCAAGGGTGTTCAAAATAGGTCAGAATATAAGAAGCGTTTTGAGCAGCTAAACCAGTGTTTCTCAACGGGAGCTGTATCGCCCCCTTGGGGCAGTTCAGAGGACGACGGGGGGCACTAGAAGCACTATATTAAAAAGGGGGGCATTGAGGTGCTTTTCGGGGCGTTTGTTTTAAGGCGAGTTTACACAACAATACAAGTTTAAAGTTTCAACTACTCTTTTAGTCATTTTGATGGAGACAGATGCAGGTATTGGTGCTGTCCTCCATGCAAAGAATAACATTCAACAAATGAAGAGGGTCTTCACTTCAGCAGTAATGAATCACCATCATCACCAAACAAATAACTGACTCCTCCTGTAGTCCTCCTCCTGTAGTCCATTTCCTGCCTGTCCGGGGCCTCCCCCGGATAGGGCGACAGTGTTACTGGACCCTCCTGTCTCAGACACAAGGTTTTATGCTGCTATATTATTGTGCTGGGGGAGAAGGGTTAGTTCTCCTTCTCCATTGTAGATCTTTGTAACTCTAAGGAATGCACTCTCTAATTTTCCTTGTTACCTGTTGCGTTTCAACATAGAAGGACATAAGGTCTTGGCCCACACCTGTGGAGTACCTTGTCCTGAGCCCTCCTGGTTGTGCTGCAGAACAAGGCGATAACTGATGATTCCAGCTGCCACTCTGCTGACCCCCCCCCCAACACAGATCTAGACAATACCTGAAGATTCCAGCTGTCACCCTGCTGACCCCCTAATCAACCCAATCTGGACTGTCCCTGTCCTGCAAACGGGTCATGCTTCTGATTTTGATTAGGCTTTATAGACTCTGGACACTGGTCTCCACAGTATCCACATCACTGAACTCCACACCGTTCTCCGCTGAGTTGACCAATATTCTCAAACGCTCCAAGGCAAGCTTGATCAGCAAGCTTGATCAGCCCAAGTGAATTTATTCATTATTTATTGTATTCCTAAAACATCACCCAGCACAGCCAGAATATATCTGGTCACCCCTTTGAGCCTGGTTCCTCTCTAGGTTTCTTCCTACAATCCAGCCTCCATAGAGAGTTTTTCCTAGCCACTGTGCTTCAACCCTGTTGTTGTGTGCTCAATGGGGTTTTAGGCTGGGTGTTATGTAAAAGCACACGGTGACAACTGCTGATGTAAAATGGAAAAAATATTGGTGATGTTCTGTTAAACTGCCATCCAACATCTGGAGATGGAACTAATGGCCCATCCATCTTTTATAATGGCCTCCACTTCAAGCTGGTGCACCCAGATGCCGTGGGGTCTACATCCAGTGATGAAAGGTTTGACAACGACTCTATATTGTCCAATGATTTTTTGGGGAAACTAAAATACAACGATATATCTGGAGCCGCAATGCTCCATCCTAACCTGCCAGTCCTCTGACTTCTCTGATGAAATAAAACAGGCAAAAGGTTAGTCTCCTTGTTTCATTTTCCTTATTGTCAATAATGTAAAATGTTATTTGACTAGTGGCCATATGCAAGGTTATGCTGACCAGGCTGAGAGACATCCCGAATAAAAACTTCAAGGACACTGACGAGTTGCTGCTCCTGCTCTTGCATGAAGACTCTCTCTCCTGCCCCTTCTACTGTCAAGAGCCCCCAGGCCCTGATGAACATCTTTGATCGCACCATGTGCCAACTGCATGACTCATGGACCCCACATTCCAAGGGACCCATTGAGTCATTCCGTCTAATGAAAGCTATCATCATGCTGATCAAGCTTGCCTTGGAGCGTTTGAGAATATTGGTCAACTCAGCGGAGAACGGTGTGGAGTTCAGTGATGTGGATACTGTGGAGACCATTGTGAAGGCTTTGTCAAAAATGATGTCCTGGCATTCACATGCCAACCGTGCTCAAATGCGTGCTGCATGCCACGGTGACAAGGCATCCATATATTCAATTGCAAACCTTGAAATTCTTTGACATTGACATAAAACACATTTGTTGTCCATTCTGTCAAAGTGCCAGTGACTTTGTATTGAGACATCAACCTGACAACGGACACTAAGCAGACCAGAGTAGTTAATAAAATAATACTCTCACTTCCTGTACTACGGCTGAATGAGCCCCACTTTGTCCTCTATAGCCATTGCTAAGTGATAATTTACACTTTCAGTCAAAATAACCAGATGTCATGTCCTTTTCCCTGTCACGTTATGCCCTGTAGCTGTTGATGGACCCTCTATCTCCTGAAGAGGATCACAGCACTGGCAAAGATTTGTTGCTTCCCGTGCAGGAAATTAAGCAAAAAGTATCTGTTTTTTTGTATTATTTTATTACTGGTCCAGGCATCCAGCTTTATGATTTGGATTCTTAAGTGTATATTGCCATCTACTATAACATAAACAGTTTTTTCACTAAGCCTGTCATTTTAGCCAGCGTAGGCTACAACAATTTTCAAATCTAACAAGAGTATAATTTGATTTTATCACTGTAGAGGGTCAAAGAAAGTACCCAATTTAAAATACACAGCTCCAAATAATTAAGGGAAAACTTAAATCAAAAATCGTGTCTTGAAAAATGAAATATATTAAAGTTCAAAATCTTTACTGTACATTGTGTAATCGGTTGAGAACAGAAATACCTAACAAATGGCCAATGGAAACCCAAACCACCAACCGATTAAGGGCTGAATTCTGTCACAAACCTGCTCAGAAGTATGTAACAAACAAGGAGGCAATGTGTAGATAACAAGGAATAACAAAACATTTATTTAACTAAAGTAACTTAATATAATTAACAATGATGTGTGTAGTCAGTAATCGGTCTTGTAAGAGAGTGGGTGCTTGAGTAAATGTGATGGTGAGGGGTGTTGAAAGTTGTCACTGCAAAAACAACCAAAAATAGAAGGCCAAAAGAAATAACACAACCCAAAAATCGATGTCTACATGGAGAGACCCCCTCCCCTTCCATGAATTGGTGTATTTATACACAAACACACCAGAGCCCAGGTGTGTCCCATTTTGCTGACAAGGGTCATCACAATTGAAGCTCACACTAAAAATGTAAGTAAACAAAGGCAATGCCTGCCAAATTGATGAACACTACATGGTAAACCTCAATGGAACAAATAAAACAAATTGTCAGTCCGAAACTCAACAAGTAAATAATCAGCTTTAGCATTTTCAGCTAGGTTATCCAAGTATCAAACCCCTTCTCTGTATGTAACTATTTGTGTACTAACAGTCACAGCAACCAAGGCTAGTAAAGTTGAACTTTGCACTCTGATGCCGATCAACCAATCGGAGTAACGGGATACCATGACATACAATGCCTATAAAAAGTATTCACCCCCATTGGATGTTTTCCCCTTTTGTTGCTTTTGTACATGAAATCATGGTCAATATAATAGTTTTTTTCTGTCATGTCAAAGTGAAAACAGATGTTTACGAACTAATGTCAATTAATTAAATATATATAGTGTAAAATAAGTGTATGCATACATATTCACCCCCTTTAAAGTGACTGACCTAATTCAACAGAGGTCCAGCTAGTTGATGCCAGCAGTGTCACAATTAATGAAATGAAGTGCAGTTGATGTGTGTCAAGTGATTTTAGTATAAAAACACCTGTGTCTGGGAGGTCCAGTCTCTGGTTTATCAGTAACCCTACTACAATTGCAACATGAAGACAAAAGAACACTCCAAGCAACTAAGAGAAAAGATCAGGAGATGGCAACAAAAAGATTTCCAACACACTGGACATCCCACGAAGTTCAGGTAAATTCATCATGAAAAAATGGAAGGAGTATGGCACTTGTTCAAATCTGCCTAGAGCTGGTCGTCCTCACAAACTGAGTGAAGGGGCAAGAAGAAGACTGGTGAGGGAGGCCACCAAGACACCTACGACCACTCTGAAGGATTTAAGGCCAGACACTACAGGTGAATAGGGTAATTTTTTTAACTAATAGATTTTCACCATTAAACTTCCCAAGTTGATTGCTTACATTAAGACAATACATTTTTGTATTACGAGTTTTATGAATATTTTATTGAAATATGCTAATTATATGCAAATGAGGCGTAATTTTATAAAATATGCATAGATTTCCAGAACAGAAATCAAAACATTGGATAAAGCTAGGTTCAAAATTATTTTGTCATTTTGTTTACATTTTAGAGTCAAAGGTTTTTACAGAGGATATTTTTGATATTCCTTTTCATCACTCCAGAAATCTGAAAATACTGACAACAGCCACAAAAAACAAATTTTCGCCATGTTTTAGGCATAAAACTATACATAAATCAAGCTATAAATTATACATGCACAAACCCCTCTGTAAATACCTTCAGTGCTACTGAAGTGGAGATTTCTGGCTCAGAGTATGAGTAAAAACAAATTTTGAGAAAACTGACTTTAAAAAAAATTATTGTATAATTCCATGATTTATTTTGGGAAACCACTATTTACAGACACAAAATCTTATCAAATCCTTAGCAACAACAATAGAGAACATCTTAAACATATTTAAACTGGTAAATTAGTAACAGCATGGCCTTAGAATCATAGAATCACCGTCACACATATACACGCATACACTGCCACTAGTATAACTGCCACCCTAGTTTGTTGTATGTCCATCCCGCATAACACTGCCTAGTTACCCATTCATGTTTACAGCCTAGTTATCCATGCCTGCTCCATATTTAGGTCCCTCATCCATTTCCTGCTGATGCTTTTTAAATGTCTCAATCCTGTCTTTCCCACAACGTTGTTGGACACCAAGCCCATATAACGAAGTTGAGGCACTTGTTTGTATTTTTACTCCAGACCTCTGTCAATTTCTGAGACTAAAATGAAATGTATATTGTCTCACTAACATTTGGTCAAGTATTATTAATACAGTACACATTTATTTTAACTTTAGTGGCAGAAACATAACACATAATGAGAAAAACCTCCCCGACTTCCTTGCCAGAGGAAGCTGCTCCAAAGCACGTAGAACTTCTTATTGTGTTATGTTTCTTCCAATAAAGTAAAAAGAAATGTTTATTGGTAGGCTAAATTATTTTAGTATTGTCCACTCAAAAGGAAAAGTCTGTAGCCTACAGTAAAAGTAAAACTGACCACATAATAATAATAACACAAAATTAATAAAATGTTACTTCATTATTCTGTAACACAAATAGATTAAGGCTACAGTGGAGTCTTAGGTAATATAGTCTGCGGGGGAAATGAAACACAACAATGCCACCCTTCAATAGTTTCTGATGTTATCCAAAAAGCCACAAAAGCCAGAAAGAGAGATGCATTTCTTGCTCCCCCACATCTTTACATTTTATTGATCTCAACTGTTTTCATACCTGTCACTCTTTTTTCATGTCTCTTATAGAAATCCCCAACATTTGTCCTATTTTCTTGAGAGTAGCATACCCCAACCCTAAATCGTGCGCTAAGAGCACCATTGGTACATTCACATCAAACGCGATGTCGTTCTTAGTTCCTTCTTGGAGACGCGTAGTACGTTTGCGGTAACTATATCTTTGGCACAGATTGCACTCTATAAGATAACTGGTACATAATCCATAATTATGCGGATCGGTGTACATTTTAATCACTGTCTCTGCGCAATTAGGACAAAGTAACCCACTAACCAATCAATTTTAACGCACTACATATCAGCAGCCCTTGCTATCAAACTCCTGTTTTCCGAATGACTGTTTACTTATTAGTGGAATTTGTGAAGTAGTTTATAATGTCCTTCATTAGTTTGTCTTCCCTTGGGTATTCTTGCAAGTGACAATTGTTGTCGTCTTTTCTGGGAAGGTTTTATGCGCACTTCTTTCTGCATTTTAGATTTAAAGGTCCCGCAGAAAGCTAAACCAGGAAGTGTCGGTGCACGTCACGTGATGCATTTGAACGAATCACGTTGTCAGAAATCAACACCAGCTAATGAGATTTTGTGGTTATGTCTGAACCACCCTAGGTTATTTTACGATAGGTTGCTGATACAAATATAATCAGCATGTTTGAATATGATAACATTGTGCAGGAGAAATACACCTTTACCGTGATACCATTGGTGACATAGTGCGGACTACGGTCGCAGTGCTGTTTGTTTCGTTAGAATGCAAATTTCTGTTGAATCTGGGAGAAATCTTCAGACGCAAGTCGACAAAACGTAGTAAAATAAATACCTACATTTGTATTTTGGACGTTTTCTTTCTACTAGTTTGAAAATAGACATGTTATGGAAGCAAAATATGCAAAAATCTCAAAATTGACCAGTACACGAAAAAACGATGTTTTTCCCCTGCCGTGTCTGGCCTTAAAAGCTTCAGTGGCTCAGATAGAAGAGACTGTACATACAACCACTGTTGCACGGGTTCTTCACCAGAAGTAGCTGTATGGGAGAGTGGCAAAGAGAAAGCCACTGTTGTAAAAAGCTCATATGAAATCTTTCCTGGAATTCGCCCAAAGGCATGTGGGAGACTCCAAGGTCAATTGGAAGAAGGTTCTTTGGTCTGATGAAACAAAAATTTAGCATTTTGGCCATGAGACTAGACTAGGCAAACACCAAACACTGCACATCACCACCACAACACCAAAAACACACCATCTCCACCGTGAAGCATGATGGTGGCAGCATCATGCTCTGGGGATGCTTCTCAGCAGCAGGCCCCGGAAGGCCTGTAAAGGTAGAGGGGAACATGAATACAGAAAAATATCGCCAAATCCTGGAGGATAATCTGACTCAGTCTGTAAGAGAACTACGATTTGGGAGAAGATATATTTTTTTCCAGCAAGACAACGACCCCAAGCATACAGCAAAAGCTACACAGAAATGGTTTAAAGACAACAAGGTGAATGTTCTGGAGTGGCCAAGTCAAAGCCCAGATCTAAATCCAATCGAGAATTTGTGGCTGGACTTGAAAAGAGCTGTTCACACCCAATCCCCGAGCAACCTGACAGATCTTGAGCTGTTTTGCAAGGAAGAATGGAGCAAAATTGCAGTGTCCAGATGTGCCAGTCTGATTGAGACATATCCACACAGACTCCATGCTGTGATTGCAGCCAAAGGTGCATCTACCAAATACTGACCTGAAGGGGGTGAATATTTATGCAATCATCTACTTTACCTATTTTATATTTTTTATTAATTGATGTTATTTAGTAAAAATCTGTTTTCAGTTTGATATTAAATAATTTTTTGGGGCAAATTCCTGTCAAAAAAGCCAAATTATATTGAGCATGATTTCATGTATAAAAGCAACAAAAGGGTAAAACATCCAAGGGGGGTGAATACTTTTTATAGACATTGTACTTTGACTGACAGACCCTCATTTGCCTAAGAACAAGAAAATACAGAAATAATTAGGGAAAAATATGGATTAATATATGTAGAACTATATATAATATATTTTTATGTATACATATATTTATTGATACATTAATTTCTAATTATGTTAGGTTTGGCCCTCCATACTTACCAACACAACTAAAATATTTATTTTATTTTTTTAATTCGATTTTAGACAACATACCAAACTTGCATTGTTGGTACTGTGGTAACCTATATAAAGTCAGCCGTGGTAGGCAGGTACTGCTGTTAAGGCACATAATTATACAAATGTATATAACCTTTATAGCACTTTTCATTATAGAAAACAAAGTGCTAGCCAGTCATACCACTATAAACTCCGGTAATATCAACCCACTCTCCTTTTAGCGTCCATATAACACCCACCTGATGAGCCCAATATGGCACCAACATTCCCCCACGCTGCATTTTTTGGGGGTTTATGTCTCTGTAGGCCTGCAGAGTGCAATGAGTGAGTGTCTGATTGGTTGACAAGATAAACACTGTTCATTGGTCAACGGGCTTTAAAAAGTTTTCTACTTTTTTGGCGCCTCGACCCACAAGTAAGCGTGCACAGGATGCGATATCACTCACTGGATCTTGCACAATGCACCTACTCCGATTGAAAGTCTATGACCCACTCCCAATGTCCACACTCACAAACTCACAGACTTTAAGTCTGGAAGGGCTTAGGGCTGTCCCACTGTCTAATCGTCAAGTGTGCACGGGCACTCTCGCAGACATTTTGAGCCCTTTATGCACCCTTTTCATAAGTCTGCATTTCTGCAGATTTTTTAATGCTTTTTTAAAAATAATAATCACAATACAGATATTCCTGCAATAACTAATATCAGATGAAAAAAAAACAATTAAGAACACAGGGGTATACAGTCAGAGAAAGAGACACAAGGCTTTGCATTAACATATGGTTCGAATAGTTTTGTAATTAAATAAAATTAGTGGAATAAAAGTTTCAGATAATGCATCAACTCAATAAGATAAATGTCCTTTCATTTTTCATCAATATCGCTGAGAAAAGTTCACAATCTGGTTTACAGGGTAAAACAAATGTAGAATCTTGAAACTTCACAAATTTGGTTAGTAATGCAATATTTCTCCATTATCTCCATACAGCTTTTCAATTCATATTTCTATACAAGTTCCAATACTTGTATATACTCCTAATGTAGTTATTTGTGCATTTTTTATCTTTGATGTTTACACCATTGATAAGAATACTAGGGTTGAATTCAACGTGCTTGCAAACGTAGCTGCACTGTATAAGTCTTACAAGACTGGAGGGTAGAACATCAAAAACAATAGCATATTCACAGGTATCCATTATGCATTAAAATAAATCTGTGTAGTTCTATAATGGCCCATTTCCATGAAATAATTGTTTCATGAAAAAAACAATATTTTCAAACCACCTCTGAAAAAACCAAGACCTATTCTTATAGCTTTATGTCCTTATTATTCCAAATCAAACAACGATGAGGGGAATTTTTCTTTTATAAAAAATTTACCAGGATAGTAGGGCTTGCTTATGGAAGTAGTATAATTTGTGAGGAATTTACTTGCATTCAAAATTAAATTTGAGAAGGAATTTAATAAGATTCCAAATATTCCCTGACCACGTCATAGACCACCTGATTCCTGTGTACAGACAGAAACTTAAGCTCTTTAAAACCCTCTAAGACAGGGGTCTCAAACCGGTTCCACGGAGGGCTGAGTGTCTGCAGGTTTTAGTTTTCTTCCTGTAAATTGGTTCCAGGTTCAGACCTAAATAACCAGATGAGGGTAGACCTAACCAATCAGTGACATAATGAATCAATCAAGTACAAGGTGAGAGTGAAAATCTGCAGACACTCGGCCCTCCGTGGAACCGTTTTGTGACCCCTGCTCTAAGGTCCATGGGTCATTTGGGACCCCAAATTCCACCTGGCAGAACCTTGACCTTTTGACCTCTCAGGAGGTCATCCTTTGTTTTAGAATGATGTCCTTTACATTTTGGACTCTGAAAACCCATAACTTGAAGAAGGATGAATAGTTAACATTGTTTGAGAAGACTTAATGAGTTTATTAGTAACAATGTGTGAAGAGAATCCAAAAAACGTATGTTGACATGTAGTTGCTTTTATTGAGAAGCTCAAAGTATTCTCCAATAGGTAAGGCTGATTATGTCACATATGGACATCCCAAGGGGTTCAGAACCACAAACAAAAATGTATTGTTTAAAAATGCAACATAATATACAAGTAATCTGCATTATTGCTTCCGAAAATTGTACAATATCAACCAAAATTGACAATTTTAGATCCCTATATCAGTGTGATGGATCATTTAATAAAAAATGAGATTAAATTCTGATTAGATCAGATTAACCCCTGAAAAAAGTTTTTTTCTATGCAATCATGAAAAACAGTATTTTTGTGGTCGAGATTTGGAAGGTTTATGCTTTACAGAAATACACAAACGACATGTTATTTGTTGCATCAGACTCTCCCCTGCAACATGTAAAGAACCGTAGGCTTCTATCTCTAACATTTCCGGAGATATGAATCAAAATGTAACAGGTGCGATTTTTTTTGTGTGTGTTTTTGTGGTCAACATTTGGAAGGCTTCTCCTTTACGAAAATACACAAACGACACGTCATTCTTTTCGGAAAACTGTCCTCTACAAGACGAGAGAACCGTAGGCTTCTATCTTTAACATTTCCGGAGATATTAATAGAAATGTAACAGGTGCGCTTTTTGACGCAAAATTGTGTCAATCGATTCATAAGGTTGTGAGGACATCAAAGCAGTGGAGCAGTAAGGCTGTGGAGGATCTTTGGGCATGCTTAGACTGTACTGATGGGGATGTTTTAAGGAATGCTTCCAACAGTCTGGATGAGTTTCTCAGAGGCTGTGACGTCATACATCAGCTTCTGTGAGGACTGCTGTATACCATCATGCACCAGGGTGAGTTACAACAATGACAAACCCTGGTTCACAGCTAAACTCAGACAGCTAACGATGGAAAAGCAGGAGGCGTGCAAGAATACAGTTTTCGCAGGGCTGTTAAACAGGCTAAGCAACTGTACTCTGAGAGATTACAACAACAATATTTAGCAAATGACTCTGCTTCTGTCTGGACGGGCCTAAGACAGATCACCAACTACAAGCATAAAGCCCACAATTCCATTAACTACTCTCGCCTGGCCAACAACCTTAACAAGTTCTACTGTTGTTTTGAAAGACAATAGGACAGTCCTGATGCCATCCATCGTGCCTCCATCCTCCACCACCCCCACCTCAGCAGGGGTATGGGCCAAATCCTCAACTCCTCCATCACCATCTGATATGCTGCTGCCACAGCCAAGGACAAGAGCAGACTGCAGCGTATCATTTGATCAGCTGAGAAGATGATTGGCTGCAATCTGCCATCCCTCAAGGACCTGTACGCCACCAGGACCCTGAGGCACACTGGAAAGATTGTACTGACCCCTCCCTCCCTAGACACAAACTGTTTCAGTCACTCCCCTCCGGCAGGAGGCTACGGCCGATAAGGACCAATACCTCACGCCACAAAAACAGTTTCTACCTTTCGGCAGCTGGCCTCATCAACAAGGCCAGGTGATCCCCACTAACACTGACCACCTCTGCTCCCTAACCATACTTAATGCATTATGCACTTTGGACTACTGGACTGCTTTCTTGCACCCTGCACTATTATCTGCACACTTCCTGTTTGTTGTGTTATGTTTTTACTTACTGTATTATTTTATTTACTTACTGTTTTAAACTACCACTTACACCACCAACAATTCCTTGTAGGGGTATCCCCTACTTTGCAATCAAGCTGATTCTGATTCTAAATTGAATATCATTTTTTATCCATCTAGTTTTAAAGATAATATTAAATGTATTAAAATTGAGAACATTTAGACCTCCCCGTTCCTGAGTAGTACGTAGCACACTTTTTTTCAAGTTGTGTTGTTGGTTCCTCCAAACATAATTAAAAAGTTTACTACTTCCTTAATAACTGTTTTGGGAACATCCAATAAAGTATACACCAGTCTTGATAATACTTCAATAACCAAGCATCAAACCTCTTTAATTATGTCAGCAATAGGGTCGAAGTTCAATTCAGATCTTTATTTTTAACCTTTACATATCTGATACCTAGATATGTCACTTTATATTTTTTAGGGATGCCACCTATATCAGAGAGACCATCAGCCTTTAAAGCAAAAAGTTCACATTTCAGAAACAGAGGAAAATACACTTCTATCAATCTATTGCTTTATTAACCTCACCACTATCCCGTATAAAGATAGTTGTATCATCTGCCAATTGACAGCATTTTATTTCTCGCTCCAAAATTTTAATGCCTCTGAAACCATCTGTTTTTATGTGACGAGCCATATTCTGACTGATTTATAAAAGAGTGTCAGAGGTTCACTAGTCTATCATATATCAAACCAATCTGATGTTATTGCAGATATGTCTCCCTCTCATGAATCCAGACTGCCAGTCGTCAATTACAGTTGTGCTCAAAAGTTTGCATACTCTGGCAAAAATTGCCAAATTTGGACATTGGTTTTGAATCAATGTCTCTTTTAGTTAAGGGTAGTGATCATAAGATCATGTATTACACACAGTTGTTTGGCTCCTTTTTACATTATAATGATAACAAAAGTCACACAAATGGCCCTGACCAAAAGTGTACATACCCTTGAATGTTTGGCCTTGTTACAGACACACAAGGTGACACACACATGTTAAAATGACAATGAAAGGTACATTTCCCACACCTGCAGCTTTTTAAATTTCAATTTGTGTCTCTGTATAAATAGTCATTAATGCAAAAGGGGGCAATACACAATATTAAGAATGAAGGGTATGCAGACTTTTAAACAGGGGTCATTTCATTTTTTTCTTTGTTGCTATGTTTGGTTTTATGATTGGGCAATTCTGTTATGAATCCCATAAGAAATAAAATAAATTTATTTTGCCTGCTCGCTAATGTTTTCTTTAATAATGGTACATATATTAACAATTCTCCAAGGGTAAGCAAACGTTTGAGCACAACTGTATAGAGTCAATACACATCTTAAGCCTTTTTGCAAAGATAATAGCTAATTATTTTTTCATAATTATTAATTAAAGTTATAGTCTGCCAGTTCTCTAGTGAAAACACATCCTTGTTGGGGTTTGGAGATAAATAAATTAATTCCAATTAAGTTTTAATAAAGAGCACTTGTCCTAATGACTTAAGTCATCTTTACTAGAGAAACAATTTGCTTATGTAAGCCTTTAAATGCATACATAGGTCAGATACTGTGCTAAAACAACCAAATGTGATGTATGTTTTTGTAAAATAAACACAAACAAATGTTTTTTTTTTCAAAAATAAGGAAGGATTGCCATCTAGTGATGGCTTTTTGTAAGTACTTCTTGACAGAACAAATACAGGAACCCCATTTTAGCATTTTGAGAGTTATTTTACCTGGAGTACCCAGTCAAATCAAAGTTTATTTTATAAATGTTTAGTATATTTATATTATATGTGGAGGTATCCAAATATAACGTAAATCAGGCAACCTCTTACATTGTACTTATTTTCCTCAATAAAACGCAAAACATTTGCGTTTCATATTAATTCTGACAAATTTACATTACAAAATAGTAAATGTCTCACAACAGATCTTTTCTATATTTTGTAGCTGAGGGTCTTCAGAATCCACTATATAAAGGACACTATTCTACTATAAAAGATGACCTCTTGAGATGCCAAAATGTCAAGATATGGAAACCCAAGATGCACAAGGGTTAATTACTTTTTTCGTCTTTACATTTCTTGACCCTAGCAATGTCTTTTCCCTTTGTAATTGCCATCCTACTTATCTTGTATTTTGTAAACCCCCAAAGTAAACCATACGTTTTCAATATGCAGGCTTTTCCCCAACATTCAGAAATAACAGACATGGCTTAATTTATAAATAGTTTATTGCTAATAGTGAATTGTTAAGTTTCCAGTAACTGCTAACCTGTAGACATTGTAATGCTTATAGAAAGAGTGAGATCGCTTTATGGTCAGTGAGAACAGATGTATCAAAAGAGACATCAAGTATCTGCTCCTCCAAGACTCTGGATATGAACCAAAAACCTGTTCTGGACTGCTGGGAGATGTCCTTACAACTCCATATATTAAATTTTTTGTCAGGGTTCCTAAGTCTCAATATATCAAAAACATAAAGAACAAAAAAACAGGAGTGCTGTTTCCTCTGGAGCCTCTTGGAGGGAAGCAGTTCAATTGAGGGTCCCCAAACGTGATCCAATCTCCTCCCAAAATCAATTTTGTATTCACAAAACATCTTTAAAAGTGAGCTTATTTCCTCCTCAAAATGCAAAAACAGTGGTATTATTTGTTTCCTAAAATAATTTTTTCCTTCTTCCTGAGTGACGAGTAATGCTTTTAACAATTCTACCATTAAAATGCCTTTACAGAATAGCTACACCAGCAGCATGACTACTACCATAAGACAACTAGATGTCATGGCCCCACTGGTTGTTCCAAAAATGTAAATCATTTGATACAGCACATGTTTCTTGAATAAAATAAAAAATCGGCCTTGTTCCTATTACAAAATAAGAAAATAGCCTTTCTTTTTAATAAATCACGTTGTTGATTATCTTGCATTAAGTTGTGCATTTGCCACCAAGATTTACACTAAATTAGGATCCTGGTCCTGTTTTATCCAACAACTCCAAAAGGAAGGAACATTCTGTGATCAAGGTAATATACACTAGAAAAGGTACAATTCCAAGGAAATTGGAGTTGGAGTCACACCAGCTGTGTCTGGTCTTCAGATGTGTACTGGCAGTAAATTGACACAGATTATTCCCCAGTACTTAGCTGGCAATCTCCAAAATACAAAAACAAAGGTATGTCTCATTAGCTAGCAAGCTAGCTAGCTACCTCCCCCGCATAAAAAAGACTGAAATGCGGGCAGAAAGTTAAAATAACTACAAAGTATGTCCCATGGTCGAAGTCAGTGTTATTATATTGTCACTGCATAAACAGTACTAAAGCTAGCTAGCATTACTTGCTTTAGATCCGGCAGGCATTTGCATACCCTTCGGCCAGTGTGGCTATGTTTTTTGCCACAAACACGTAAATATTTCCTAAGCCTTGCAACGAATCCTACACCCAGACAGAGGGTGATTGACCAACATCATGAACTTCTTTCATTTTCTAATAATTGCACCAACAGTTGTTGCCTTCTCACCAAGCTGCTTGCCTATTGTCCTGTAGCCCATCCCAGCTTGTGCAGGTCTACAATTTTATCCCTGATGTCTTTACACAGCTCTCTGGTCTTGGCAATTGTGGAGAGGTTGGAGTCTGTTTGATTGAGTGTGTGGGTGTCTTTTCTACAGGGAACAAGTTCAAACAGGTGCAGTTAATACAGGTAATGAGTGGAGAACAGGAGGGCTTCTTAAAGACAAACTAACAGGTCTGTGAGTGCTGGAATTCTTACTGGTTGGTAGGTGATCACATACTTATGTCATGCAATAAAATGCAAATGAATTACTTAAAAATCATACAATGTGATTTTCTGTATTGTTTTAGATTCCATCTCTCACAGTTAAAGGGTACCTATAATAAAAATTACAGACTTCTACATGCTTTGTAAGTAGGAAAACCTGCCAAATCAGCAGTGTATCAAATACTTGTTCTCCCCACTGTACATCTCTTACGTTTAGGTCTATATCCAAGCGTAGAAAAGGAAAGGGCTATAGGGACCAAAGACTTTGAAAGCCCTGAACATGGTGACATTTGGTCTAGGTTGAGTTGTTTAGAGGCTCTTGAAGATCATCAGCTTCGTTTCCAGAGAAGAAATTAATATTGACGAGAAGAAATTAATTATCTTCAAAAGGTATAAATCATTGTCCACTGCTTCATTGTCAAAAGAATTATCTTCACAGAACATTGAAACCAAACCTATCAAAGCAGCAAACTTTAATGAATCTCAGAGTTACTCTTTAGACCATATGGACCTGTCTGTTGATAGGATGGATGCAACAGGCTGACTCAACCAATAAAAGTAAATTTCCACTCAGACATTTAAACAGTTATTAGTTGGTTAAGATCATTAGCTCAAAATATTGCCAGTACATAAGAATGAAAACATTTTAATGTGCCAAAATGGGATTGTATGGAGGCAATGTCATTGCTTAAACATATGGTTTACTTTAAATGAAAGAACCGACTATTGAAGAGGGATTTGCTGACTATAATAAACCATTTTGTGCCTCTCCATCCAGCCCTGACATATATCCCTCATCCGCTAATCAAAACTCTTCACCTATTGAAAAACAATACCAGGAGACTACAATGGCAATCAACCTTTCCTCAAGCGAATTTGGCGGGAGTAAGAAATTCAGATACAACATCACAAATCGCCTGTTTTTAAGCTTCGGAAAGAGACGGTTGGTCCAGTGGACGAAAATAGTTTCAAGACAACCAGAGCCCCCTTTTAAGCGGAGAAGTCCCTGAAAATTAGGAAAGCAAAGTGCAACATCATTACCAGAGTACAGGTCACAGCTATTGGCAGAAACAAAATCTGAAAAACGTCAGGTACCTGCTACTACAGGACTGCTGTCCCAAAATAATCTGTGTCAGCAGTGTCTGTATCTCTGATAGCTTGTGGAGTTGCCAGGTGCCCATCATACCAGGAACAGGTTAATCTCCTCTGTGTGGTATGTACAGTGCATACAGAAAGTATTCACAGTGCTTAACTTTTTATACATGTGGTTCCATTACAGCTGTATTCCCAAAAAAGTTTCCTTACAATTCTACACACAATACTCCATAACGATAATGTAAAAAAGGGTTTTAGAAATGTTTGCAAATCTATTAAAAATATAAAACACATTTTCACAGCCTTTGCCATAACACTCAAAATTGATCTACAACGTGGGGCAGGAGCCGGGGCGAAGGCGCGTTGTGGGGCTGGAGCCGGGACGAAGGCGCGTCGTGGGGCTGGAGCCGGGATGAAGGCGCGTCGTGGAGCTGGAGCTCTGGCGCCGGTGGTGGACCTGGGGCGCCGGCGGGGCGACGAGCAGACGTTTTGCGGAGGCAAAAGCCCGGGGTGCCTGGCCAGCCTGCTCCCCCACCAGGGAGACAAAAAATGTTTGGGGGGGCCCCTGGAGTGCAGCCGAGGTGACCCATGGAGCACGGGTGAAAGGTGGATTTCTCCACCCCCTATAGACACCCCAGCCTGGATCATCATCGGGGAGATCCCAATCCTCATACTCTGCCCCTGAATCATCGGAGGAGAGGGAGTCTGAACCCGAATCTCCTAACCAACTATACTCCCCTCTCCTCCGATGCTGCTCGTCGAATGTCGCTGGTTCCTTTAGGTGGTTTATTCTATCACGTTCTCGTTGTGGGACGGAACCATATGCAGACATTTTGAAAGTAAACGTGAATTTAATTCCAACACAAGACAAAACCAACACAAACTGTATACGCGAAAATGAAAGGTGCTGAAATGACCAGCAAAACAACTAACTAACTAAACATAAAATACAGTGAAAACATACTAGCGAACATGCAGAGTATCAACAAAACAGACAGGACCGTGAACGTTGTTAAGGTGAACAAACAATAAACAACACCGAGTGTGGCTAAAAACCTAACTTAAGTAGGCTCCTCAATCAGAGGCAACTGATCACAGCTGTCTCTGACTGAGGAGCCCACAGTGCCTAGAGGCACCTCTATATGTCATGTCCTGACTGTGAGCCCGAGGCACAAAGATGGCCAGGGGCCCCCAGCCAGGACAATTAATTTAACAAACGATTTACAAAGATGCCATTTCCTACTAAGGAAAACGATAGCACCCTATGCCCTAATAACTAGTATTGCCCCTTCAGCACCTGACCTCAATATAACTGTCTACCAGTCTCTGATATCAACTGGGAGAACGCTTTACTCACAATGTTCAGCTGTGTGATGTTTGAGGGGTTTCCTAACGTTTTCCTAAGATGGAAATGGCAATTTTTGTAAATACAAAATAAACTAAATATTTCATAGGGTGTTCAAATATTTTCAATATGACTATGTCTACAACTGACTGTGGAAGGGCCCTTTCCAACAATCAAACGTGTCCCCAATCTATGGCGGATAAGGAAAACATCCAAGGGACCATGACCTGCAACGAGATAAGGTTATAATGTTGAAAATAACCTATAACATCCCAGAAGGCATCCAAGGGGTAAGGTCTTCATCATTAAGGTTAACCTTTAATTGTTAGAAGGGATTGGACATTTCAGTGAGTTTGATAAGGCTGCATTTTTATGCTATACATTTATTCCTTCACCTAACATTATTACAAAAACTTGTTTTAAGGCACCGGCTGTATATAGGGGTACGTTGACTTCTCATAATCATAATCTCTGTACCACTTCTGGGCAGAAAGACCATCCAAACCCTGGAAGGCCTTTCCAGGGAGGCACGTTCCATGCCTTTCTGCCTCAGAATCAAACTACTCGCAAATCCCTCAAATGTGCCTTTTTATCAAGGCCATACCTTTACTGGGGACAATTTGGACCAGGTTATCTGGGCTACAATCCCAAACAAGGTTTTTTTGTTCAAAATAGTTAAATTAAAATATTTCACATTCCAATTGGGAATTGATAGGGATAGTATCACTATTAAAAGTCATATTTTGGTTTGATATTGTTTAATAAGTTGTATTATTAAATAAGTCTACCATCTGCCTTTGTTCTTGCCTAATGCCTACTGAAGATATCTCAAATGCCTAGCTGAGACCCTAAAGTGTAATAGCATTGAGGAGGCCTGACAAACTGCAAACGTGTCAATAATCTTAAATGTGTTTAATTTAGAATTGTGAAAAGAAAAAAATATATATTTCTTGCTATAGGTTTTTTATATACTGATCGCAATACTTTTTTTAATTGAATAATATTCTGAATTAATCAGAAAATGTTCATGCTAATGCATAGTAATGAATGCTTACATGACAATTCATTCTGTATTATAGAATCAGATTTTGGAGACTATACTGAACAACTGGTCAGAAAATGTACAAATCTTCCAAGAGAGACAAAAACATCTATCAGTAATGCTTCCACGTACTTGATTAAGTTCTCTAAGTTCAGCATTTACACCTACTGTATTGAATGCTAATTGTTAAGTACTGTAATTTAAGAGCAAAGGGAGTTAATGGTCGGTATCTAAGATTTTCCTGAAAACCAAGCAGCCTATAAAGGAAAAATCAATGAGATAGCTCAAACATACAGGCATTCATACATACATTGGCTAATTAGTGTTTTGAAATGCATTTTATTAATCAGAAGACTTGTACAGTACAACATAGGTAAGGCATAGGGCTGGAAACGCATCACTAGTTAATCTGAACAGTGTCAAACGAAGAGCTTGAACCCAGATTCAAGCATTGCAGAGAATTTCAAAGAAACTGAGATGAATGGACTACAGAGAATTACAAACAAACCCAAGTTAAAAGCACTGCAGAGAATTACAAACAAACCCAGATTCAGAGCACTACAGATAATTACAAACAAACCCAGATTCCAAGCACTGCAGAGATTTACAAACAAACCCAGATTCCAAGCACTGCAGAGAATTACAAACGAACCCAGATGCAAAGCACTGCAGAGAATTACAAACAAACCCAGATGCAAAGCACTCCAGAGAAGTTCAAAGACTTCCAATTAGGGCTGGCATAGTTAATCTGTTAACAGAGGTTAACTTTCTATAATTGTTGTTCATAATACTTTTCGATAACACGATCAATCTCATACTTGTCTGAAAGCATTAAAAATAACTACATACATAACTAGGTTATGCAACTAAAGTCTACAATGCAATTGACAAACATTCTGTAAAATGTGCTTTGACAAAATAAAGATATTTTGTATTTTATTTGAATGAAAAAGCATATTTTATTAGAGCTCACTTAAAAAACTAATATTTAATGGAATCAAATACTTTTTGTGAGTTAACTCATAAAACAATTAGTATTGTTTGACCTCCTTACTTGAAATGCATTGAGAAAGCATATGGTAACACAAACAATCATTTGATAAGGAGCTTAGGTATGTCAAGGGGTGCTTATTGACAGTAAAGATTGGCAGACAAATATTAGTATATACTGTTAATATAGTGTAGGTATTTAGGCATCAAACCATACCCATCAACAAACCACTGGCTCTGATAACCATAAATGCAAAAAGATTTAGAAATCAGCACTTGTGGAAACATCCATGGGAGGGCTTCCTACTGTAGATTTCAATCCCTAGTCCAAATCCTTTCCAGAAATCCGCGTCACGTCTTAGCTCATGCCTCTGTTATGCCAGGGGAGAACGAAAACTACGCAGACCCAACCTTAACATATTAATTTCTGACAGAGCGAAAAAATTAGAACACACGAAAAGCACAGACCATAAACACATTGAAATAATGTTTACTTGATTGACTGAATATAAAGAAATGGGAAAGCTATCCCTAGAAAGAAGGAGGAGTGAGGGTAGGAATGTTTGAGGTGGCGTGGTTTGGATGGGGAGAAGACCAGCTTCCTTTCTCCACTGTGTTGCAGCATTGAATTACCGCCACAGCTGGAACGAACATCTGCTTCCTCTGATAAAAACAGGTTGGAGTGTTTTCTTCCCTTTTTAAAAAGCAGAGTGGAAACATCCCATTTCTCATTTTTGTTATGCTTGATTTAGTCAGAATATTCTGATAGTAGATAAATAGGAGACATGGACAAGTCTTCCAGTTTGTAATACTCCAAACAGCTGAGCGTGTTTTACCACTTGACCATGGGCTCTCCAAAATAATGACATAATTTGAACACTGTGAATTCATGAAAACAGACAACACAGAATTATTCCCCAACACAATATAATATAAAAAGCATAGTAAATATATATATGGGTACTATTATGTTATACTTTTTATACTGAGGCAGAGGCAGTGTTCCACATTTAAAGCCATCAACGATAATCACAAAAAACAAAAGCTGTGTGTGTTGAAAAGAAGTGCTATGTACATGTTGCACTTTTTTTGCATTTGTTTTTCTATCCAGCAGCACATTGTGTAATCAAGAACAAATTAAACAGTTTGACAAGGTAAAGGAAGGCCATGTTCTTTTTTTACCAGTCTTGTGATTAATGGGTTTGGCAAAATGTAAAAGGCGGTGTTCAATTTGGCATACTACATCGAAAAAAAATAAAAATCAACAATCCATCGAACAACACTCAAATACTGGTCTCATAGTAATCTCAAAGTGGCCTCCAAACCTGTGGGAAGTGATACAATGAAAGATGACTTTGAAAGAGACAAAATAACTTTGGCAAAACACTATTTAAACATCAAACACACGTACACATGCACGCACACACTCCACTATTTTCTAATGCTAAATACAAACTTTTTTTTTTTAAAAGCTGGACCCTTAATTCAAAACAACAACACCGTACCTGCCAGCTGAATCAAGAAGAGCATGCATATCAACTCGTATGAAGGCAAATTTAAGTGGGTCCACACTGGTAACTCAAGGGGCACTTCCATTGAAACTTAAGGGCTGGAAAAATCACTGTAAACACATCAACTTGTTTGATAATCTTTCCTACAAACAGGGGGATTAAGTCACCATGGTGTCATTCAGAACAAGGCCACCAATTAACTTTGCCCCTAAGCCCAGGTCTGTGATCAGCCTTATTAAAATGCAAGTGTAAACCAGCTATGTTGGAAAACGAATGTGCATCGAGACAGCTTGCTTGCACAGAACGCAGAGGCGTTTGAATGCTTTAGCCCTTCACTCGGCCACTACACTGAAGCTGTTCAATGTCAACCGCAGAGGAAGTAGTGTCTCACTTTACGCCCTTTGTTGCGTGAACGTAGGCACGATAATGCGGTTCATTTTTGCATTTCATAGAATTTACCATGAACCAAAATGAGGTAAAAACTGATCTCAGACCAGTACGAAGGGGCAAACTCATCATACACACGAACAGATAGAAACACACAACTGGCGATTTTGGAGACATTGACTGAGGAGTAGAGGAGAAGGCCGACCAAGTGCTTGGGTGGGTGTACGAATCACATGCACGCTATCTCTCCTTCTTTCTCAATTCTCTTCACTCTTGATCCCTTCTTGGCCGCGCTCCTCTTTCACTTCCTCCTCTTTTTTGTCCTCCGTCTCTCCTTGCTCTGGGCTGGACTTGGCCTTTTCCTCCGAATCCTCTCCCTCTCTCTCCACCTTTGGCTCGGGGAGCAGGATCACCTTGCCGATGTTATTGCGCTCGTGCATGCGGCGCATGGCGTCACCCACCTGAGTGAGAGCCAGAGAGAGAGAAACAGGTCGAGAGGCACAACAAACCAATCCATTGATAGAAGAAAGGACGAGAGATAAAAAGAGAGGGGAAGTGAGAGGCGGGAGGGACGAATGAGAGAGAGGGGGGAGGGATAGAGAGGAAGGGGAGAGAGAGGAGTGGGGTAAAGAAAAGGTGAAAAAAAATAATGTTTTTTTCTTTGTTCAAAAGTTGGAGGCTCCAGATCCAGTTCAAGTCCATTTGTCACTCGTAATGATCCCATTGAACATCTGCACACAACCATCTCGCCTTTTAACACTATAATTACATCCCCCATCGTTAGAAACAGAGAGGGTTCATCCCCATTTAATTGGACCACCACACACACAGACACATCTGATTCCATTGCTTTCGCTCTCTCAACTCAACTCCACCCAGCCCACCCCACGGCAACTCAAACAAAGCTTCCCCTAACAACCGAAGCCACGGCAACCCTGGCCGGTCACCTAGCAACTGCCTTCATCAGACTCATATCAGCCGAGGGGGCGATTGAGGATCGCAGTGATTTTGGACACGTCAGCACACAGGAAGGTATCGGGGGGAGGGGGGATGGATAGCAATAAGATAATGTCCACAACAGGACTGCTGTTAGGCATTTCATCCATTATTTTTTATAACTAAAGACAACTATGGATTCCCTTTCCCTCAATGAGCCTGTCTTGTATTAGTTTTATCAACTTGGTTCACAGTTGCTAGTGCACCTGCATTTCTCAGTGTTGCGCTTGCAATGCCGTCGTTCGACTACAGCAAGGGACCGGGATAAAACCGAATCACTACAGTAGGTCACCTTTGAAGAAGTGTTTGCTAAATAGTGTACATCCAGCAACACAAGTTCTACTAGTAACCAGCCTGATGGATAAAGGCTACATCCATGATACAATCGTGCTGTTTATAATGTTTTACACATCCTATTTTCATTGATTCCTTTAGTATAAATTTTTTTGCCCCATTCTTCCAACCCAACAGGCAGGGTGAAGTACAAAAAAGGCAGAGGGAGAGAGAAGAGAAAGGCCAAAGACAGGATATAGGTTTTCACTTTATTCTGGAGAGGCACTCCACTCATGTCACAGAAAGCAACCATTGCCATGGAAACCACAACGGTGGCAGAAACAGAGCAAACAAATCAGTTGACCCATAATGTAATCATTGTAACACCACCTTGTAAACAGAAATGTTATGGAAAAACACCTCCGCCTCCCCCCATCCAGTCACCATCAGTAGTTGATGTGCAGTTTACATTTTTATCTTTTTTCAGTTGCTCCGTGCATCAGGAGCATTTATTTTCTTAATGTATTCGTGGTACCCTGCAGGAATCAAGTCCATAACTCAGGCATTGCAAGCACCATGCTCTACCAAC
>JACXGK010002765.1:23752-51230 GCA_016801125.1 Novumbra hubbsi
CCCCCCCCCCCCCCCCCGGGTTGTGCAAATTAAGACAATTGTGTTGGAACTGAATCAAGTTTGTGCCCCATCTGTGTGCGAGTTGTTAATTGTAGTGTTTTTCCCAGCCTATTTAAACCTTTTGTAGTAGCCTATTGCTCAGTAGCTGTGACTGTGGACTTAGTTTCAGTTCAATATGCAGTATTGTTTCTAATTTAAATCTCTGGGCCTTTCTCTACACCTGTGGCTGAAAATTAGCATTATCAGTCTTAGTATTTAAGTGCCTGTGGTTGCCAATTGCCAATCTGGCGTCAACAAAGCAGACCCAGGCTGTGCTGCACTTCAATCAATTGACTTTTTGACGGAGACCTGGATCAACACAGAAAACATTGCAGCCAGTGCCAACTTTTCTTTAACTAACTATGTGTTCTCTCAAACCCTGAGAAAATCCAGTTGACATGGCGGTGGCACAGGTATTCTTATCTTTCCAAAGTGGAGCTTCTCTGAGATGCTATTCCAGATGATCTTCCTGCAACTCTACTCCAGATCTCTGATCATGACTTTGTCTGATTCTCTCTGCCTCTTTCTATTAACCCTGTTAACTCAACTCCTTCCCAGCATTGCAATCTTCATTCCCACTCTCCCTCTTCTATTTTTATCATCTCTCCCTTCTACTAACTCCTTTTTCCCACCTGTCTTCGAAGTCTGCCCCCTCAATCCTCTCCTCTATCTTCTCCTCTTTCAACTACCCCTGTCCCATGTCCTATCAACCAGCCCGACTTTCTCCCCCCACCCAATGGCTGATTGACTCACTAACAGGACAGTTCTGCAGGCTGTTGAGCGAAAGTGGAAGATAAAACTTCCAGAGGACCGGCATTCTTTCATTTGATTCTCTCTACCATCTCTTCCTCTGTTTCTGCTGCTAAAGCCACTTTCTTTCACTCTAATTGTCAAGCATCTACATATAACCTCAGGAATCTCTTTGCCACCATTTGCTCTCACCTAAATCCTACCCCTTCTCCACCTCCTTCCCTATAGTTGACAACCCTGCCAACCATTTTAAAGATTGACACAGTTGTATCCATTCATGGTTTGTCCCATCATTGCTACACTGATGACAACTATGTTTTCAATTCCCCCTTTTGATTCCCAGGATCCAAGATATGTCTATGATGGCTGACAAACCTCAAAGATTACTCGCTCTTGTAGATTCCTGTATGATTAATAATTTATTGATATTACTATTATTGTTATTTTTAATATGTCACTTGTCATGAGAGGATGCATTTGGAAAAAATACTGGTAATTTAGGTAATATGTGGTGACATATATCGAAATAATGAAATAGAAATATATGTTGGGGATTTTTTCCTTTCCTTGACCCTACCTTATACCGGATGTGACTTAGGTTCTGATCTAGTCAATTGTGATTTTCCATCTAGATCAGGGGTGCCCAAACTTTTTCCTATGAAGGGACAAAAATGTTACTTAACTGAGGGCCATGGGCCGAAAGTAAGGTTGCATTAGACAAAACTGGATTATATTATATGGTGTGTCGGACCAAATCAAAGGTCTTGGCCCGCGGGCCCTAGTTTGGGCACCACTGATCTAGACTATTGAAATGCACTGTTGGCTGGGCTCCCTGCTTGTGCCATCAAGTACCTGCAGCTGATCCAAAAGGCTGCAGCCTGTCTTGTGTTCAACCTCTCCAAATTCAAAGGGAACAGCACCTACAGTGGGGAGCACAAGTATTTGATACACTGCCGATTTTGCAGGTTTTCCTACTTAAACCATGTAGAGGTCTGTAATTTTTATCATAGGTACACTTCAACTGTGAGAGATGCAATCCGGAAAATCACATTGTATAATTCATTATTTAAGTAATGAATTTGCATTGTATTGCATGACATAAGTATTTGATCACCTACCAACCAGTAAGAATACGGCTCTCACAGACCTGTTCGTTTTTCTTTAAGAAGCCCTCCTGTTCTCCACTCATTACCTGTATTAACTGCACCTGTTTGAACTTGTTACCTGTATAAAAGACAGCTGTCCACACACTCAATCAAACAGACTCCAACCTCTCCACAATGGCCAAGACCAGAGAGCTGTGCAAGGACATCAGGGATAAAATTGTAGACCTGCACAAGGCTGGGATGGGCTACAGGACAATAGGCAAGCAGCTTGGTGAGAAGGCAACAACTGTTTGCGCAATTATTCAAAAATGGAAGAAGTTCAAGATGATGGTCAATCACCCTCAGTCTGGGGCTTCATGCAAGATCTCATGTCTTGGGGCATCAATGATCATGGTGAGGGAGCAGCCCAGAACTACATGGCAGGACCTGGTCAATGACCTGAAGAGAGCTGGGACCACAGTCTCAAAGAAAACCATTAGTAACACACTACGCCGTCATGGATTAAAATCCTGCAGAGGTTCCCCCTGCTCAAGCCAGCCCATGTCCAGGCCCGTCTGAAGTTTGCCAATGACCATCTGGATGATCCAGAGGAGGAATGGGAGAAGGTCATGTGGTCTGAGTAGACAAAAATTGAGCTTTTTGGTCTAAACTCCACTCGCCGTGTTTGGAGAAAGAAGAAGGATGAGTACAACCCCTAGAACACCATCCCAATCGTGAAGCATGGAGGTGGAAACATCATTCTTTGGGGATGCTTTTCTGCAAAGGGGACAGGACGACTGCACCGCATTGAGGGGAGGATGGGGCCATGTATCGCGAGATCTTGGCCAATAACCTCCTTCCCTCAGTAAGAGCATTGAAGATGGGTCATGGCTGGGTCTTCCATCATGACAACGACCCGGAACACACAGCCAGGGCAACTAAGGAGTGGCTCCATAAGAAGCATCTCAGGTCCTGGAGTGGCCTAGCCAGTCTCCAGACCTGAACCCAATAGAAAATCTTTGGAGGGAGTTGAAAGTCTGTATTGCCCAGCAACAGCCCCGAAACCTGAAGGATCTGGAGAAGGTCTGTACGGAGGAGTGTGCCAAAATCCCTGCTGCAGTGTGTGCAAACCTAGTCAATAACTACAGGAAACGTATGATCTCTGTAACTGCAAACAAAGGTTTCTGTACCAAATATTAAGTTCTGCTTTTCTGATGTATCAAATACTTATGTCATGGAATAAAATGCAAATGAATTACTTAAAAATCATACAATGTGATTTTCTGGATTTTTTTAGATTCCGTCTCTCACAGTTGAAATGTACCTATGATAAAAATTACAGACCTCTACATGCTTTGTAAGTAGGAAAACCTGCAAAATCGGCAGTGTATCAAATACTTGTTCTCCCCACTGTACCTACCTGCTGCAGGCTATGCTTAAACCCTACAACCTCTGCACTCCGTTCTGCTACTTCGTCTTTTGGGCACCCAACCCTTACAAATGGGCAGCTCTCGCTCTTCCAAGGTAAAACTCTTCTCGCTCTTGGCACCACAATGGTGGAACAAACCTTCCCTAGAAGCCAGGACAGCGCAGTCCAAACTCATCAAAGAGGTATGTTATCCCCCCACCCCTACCACCCAAAGTAAAACCTCACAATACTTTGATTTCTCTGGCGCTGAATTTGCTAAATATTGGCTTTGATGAAGGAAAGTGTGATATTATGATAGTCAGAAACCTTAAGTGGAATGCACTTATTGTAAGTCGCTCTGGATAAGAGTGTCCGCTAAATGACTAAAATGTAAATGTGCAGTGCACAGATCCCTGTGATTCATGGCCAGAATCCTGGGTGTTACGTCTCAGACATGTTGGCATTAATTCAAACGTTATGTAACTATTTACAAAAAACAAGATAAGTCTATTCAGCATTCAATTCACTCTCCTAATGTAAACAAGCTCAAAGCCTTAATGTGGTGGATAAAGTGCCAGCCTCTGGATAACAGAATATTTTTTTAGACTTAGACTGAACAACCTCACCAACGTTTAGACACATACTTGCACAACCCCAGATGCTCTGAAAACCTTCGCACACTCCACCCGCTCCCCAGACACCCACCTGTTCAAAATGGTAGGTGGAGTCGATGCGGGGCTTGATCTTTCCCTGGACATACAGCTCCAGCAGGGTGTTCATGGTCTTGAAGATGAGCTCGTCTTCACCCAAGTAGCCCAGGTGGAAGCCACACACAGCCTTGTTAGAGTGCATCAGCCGCAAGGTGTTGATGGTGAACTGGTTGTACCAGGTCTTAGCCATGGCCAACAGGTTCTTCTTCTGGCCCGTTACGCAGTTGGCTGCACCTGAGAAATGGACGCAAGAGGTCAAGGTTTTGAAGATATCAGAAGCAATATTGCTGTGCACTCAAATTGTACTGAAAATAAAACATTAGAAATGTTTAGAAAGTGGTGGCATTTTTTTGAAAGAGAGTTGGGCCAGATTCAAACTCACACCATAGCGATACATGTGAACCTGAGCCACGAGACCAGCATAGGCAACTGTTTATCAAGTAATTTCCTATTTTATGGAACAATTCCTTCTGAATTATTGGTACACAAAAAAGTCAATAAACACTTTGAGATTGGTTGAGATGACAGGAGGCGTGGAACGTGATCTCCAATCCAAACATTGGTAATTAGTTGCTTACCAAACACAATGAGGGTTCCCATGGGTTTCAACAAACTAAAGGCCTTATGAGTGTCTGAGCCTCCCAGAGGGTCCAGGACAACATCCAGACCTGAAACAGAGAGAGATTTTGTTAATTTCATAATTTATTATTTTATTATAGGTTCAGTAATCCCCACTTGCTTTGGAAATATAAAAACAAAATGTTACCAATGGAAATAAAGCCTTCTCATTTTAAATGAAAATAAATTGAGAGAAATAGAAACTGAAAGGCTTGAGTTGATCAAAAGCATTGAGCCACAATCTGTGACAATACATGAGAATGCAGGTGATCGGGGAGGCTGTCAATACCTTCCTATTCAAATGATTTGTCCCCTTCATACCTGTAACCTAAGGAGTTGTCAAGCTAGCACAAGTGTCCATTTGGTCCTTACCTTGGGGGTTGATTTTACGAATCTCCTCGGCATAATCCCGCGTGCGGTAGTCGATGGGGTGGGTGACCCCTCCCTGGCTGATGGTCTCGTGCTTGCTGGCCGATGCTGTACCAAACACGGTCACGCCCTCCAGCGTCTGGCAGAGCTGGGTGGCAGCAATGCCCACGCCACCTAGTGGGCGAGAGAGATGAGCACGCACAGACACATGATGCCAGAAACTGTGGGTGAACTGAACACAGACCAGAGGCCAGTGGAGACGGAAATGGGACAGAGCAAGTCAAAAAGTAAAACACTATCGCATTTCTCCTCAAAAACATTATTGCTTTTCCATTGATTTGTTTTAAATTAGGAGAACAACCATTTCAGTCAATATGATTGAAATGGAGATTGGTGATCAAAAACAACTACCCATCCATGGAATGGTTTCATGTTAACATCAAGTCATCAACACAATGGAGTATAACAGTTATTTCAATATAGAAAGATTACTCATCTGGCCAGCAGATTGAGGTGTGCCATTTCTTGCTGGCTTTAAATAACCTGGTTGGATTTTCTAAGGAAGTTCCTGACGGAAGCCACAGAGCGTCAGATGCGGTATTTGACTGTGGTGTTGCTAGTCAGGCTTTAAGCCATGAAAGCTTTCAGCAAACCTTGAAATTCTGCTTATCAGAACACCCCCTTCACTGTTGATACTTAAATGGCACGTCCTTACCATTGTCAACAAAGATAATGGATCACATGGTCAGGACTCAAACAAACGTCCACTATGTGCGTTCACAAAGTTTTAGCACAACAACTAGGAAGAAAACAGACATCGGAGATCAGCATTTTCTTACACAACATGCATATTTGAATGGTTTTCCGTTTCTCTCGCAAACCACCTTCCAAATCGGGTGACCCCACATTAGGTTGCCTCCCCTAGTTTAAAAAACAGTGCAGTAGAAAACACAACCCTGGCAAACATATATTTAATTTTATTTTCCCACCCAAGGCCAAGAAGCTCCTAAGAAACGGGAAATGTTGAGTGTTCCCAGAGCAACATGATGAAACGTTCTGTGTCAGTCCCGTTAAGGTGCCACATGTCTCATTGTATTATCCTCGCAGGTAAAGAGGTGGAGTGGCCATGGAAATTGAGGAATATTGTTCCAGGGCAAAAGGACAGAGGAGTCGGTAGACTCCGAGAACGTCCACCCATGCCATAGTGTGGGTTAGGGTTAGGTACAGTATCATTTTACAGCCCAAGGGTCATACCTCATTGCCGAGATGATGTAGGCTTGCTCAGTGGTACATGTTATACAGTAATACTGCAGTTAGGATGGGACATTCTGTGGCTGAAAAACTTAAGAAAACTCAGAAAACTTGACCTAAATAGTGAAGCAATTGCCAGAATTCTGGTGTCGTTGCCCAAACGTTCTGTTTTTACTACAGGGATGTTTATGTCTGCAATGTCTGCGGAAACAGAGTTTCACTGTGACTTAGCAGTCTGTAAGACTGGCTAGGCAGGGACAAAATCTGCATTTTTATTTTTTACAGAAAAGAAAGTTACTAAAGGCAGTAATGTCTGAAGTGAATAAACTATTTTCATGTTTATTTGTTTGTGTGTGTGGTGGGGTGATAACATTTTAATATTATCACTTTTTTTACCGCACGTAAATAACAAGAGACTAGGGATCATATCGAAATTATGTGGGTGACATATCTTTTTTTATTTCACAGCAGGCAAAAGAAAAGGAAGCATTTTTGTGAGACAAAGTGTAAAGGGAACAGGAAAGGACACCCCTCCCCCCAATCTGACAAAGGCATTTCAAGGTTTAGTTCTTACACACAGTTTGCCTAAATATACTTGACAAATTATATATTGTCTAGAGACAATAAATATACATTAGCTAGATGTTGAGGACATTTTAAAGTAAAAAATAACTAATGTTGTAAATGACAATTGTCAGATTTTCAGTGGAATATCTACAGACGTGGCCAAAAGTTTTGAGAAAGACACATATATTAGTTTACACAAAGTTTGCTGCTGCAGTGTTTTTACATATTTTTGTCTGATGTTACTATGTTATACTGTATAAGTATAATTACAAGCATTTCATAAGTGTCAAAGGCATTTATTTAGAATTACATTAAGTACATGCAAAGAGTCAATATTTGGAGTGTTTACCATCTTTATTCAAGACCTCTGCAATTCGTCCCTGGCATGCTGTCAATTACATTCTGACAGATGGCAGCCCATTCATGCATAATCAATGCTTGGAGTTTGTCAGAATTTGTGGGTTTTTGTTTGTCCACCCGCCTCTTAAGGATTGACCACAGGTTCTCAATGGGATTATGGTATGGGGAGTTTCCTGGCCATGGACTAAAAATTTCAATGTTTTGTTCCCTGGGCCACTTCGTCACTTCTGCCTAATGGCAAGTTGCTCCATCATGCTGGAAAAGGCATTGTTCATCACCAAACTGTTATTGTATGTTTGGGAGAAGTTGTCTGCCTCCTGCCATTCCTGAGCAAGCTCTGCACTGGTGGTGCCCTGATCTTGCAGCTGAATCAACTTTAGGAGACGTCATAGCGCTAGCTAGACTTTATTGGGTGCCCTGAAGGCTTCTTTACAACAATTGAACCTCTCTCCTTAAAGTTCTTGATGATACAATAAATGGTAGATTTAGGTGCAATCCTAATAGCTGCAATATCCTTGCCTGTGAAGCCCTTTTTGTGCAAAGCAATGTTGCAGGTAACCAGGGTTAACAGAGGAAGAACAATGATTTCAAGCCCCACCCTCCATTTAAAGCTTCTAGGCTGTTATTCAAACTCAATCAGCATGACAGAGTGATCTCCAGCCTTGTAAACACTCTCACCTGTGTTAACGAGAGGATCACTGACATGAGGTCAGCTTGTACTATTGTGGCAGGGTAGAAATGCAGTGGAAATGTTTTTTGGCCGATTAAGTTCATTTTCTTGGCAAAGATGAACTTTGCAAATCGTCTGATCAATCTTCATGACATTCTGGAGTATATGCAAATTGCCATCATAAAAACAGAGTCAGCAGACTTTGTAAAAATTCATATTTGCGTCATTCTCAAAGCTTGTACATAGGCTTACAGAGTCCTATTATCAACAATAATCAGTTGTTAATCACTCACATTCCAGCATATTGTGTTGATTTGTGCGTACGTGGCCGTGTGTGAGTGTCTACCACTACTGTACCTGCTGCCATGTGGATGAGGATGCTCTGTCTGGCCCTGATGTTGGCCATTTCAAACAGCATCATGTAGGCTGTCAGGTAGTTGATGGGCAGCGCGGCGGCCTCCTCAAAACTCATTGACTCTGGCATGATAAATGTCTGGCTAGCAGGCACAGCCACCACTTCTTGCCACAGACCGTGACGACACAGCACCAACACACGGTCTCCCACCTAAGACAGGGAGGGGTAGAGTTAGAGGGATGTATAATTAAGTACAGTTTTGAGTCAATTTCAAATGGGTCTCAAGTCACACCACACTTACCAACCATAGAATGACAGTTAAATCAATGTGAAATATAAGCAGATTTTTTAATATAATAATTATAGTAATAATAATCCCAGTGAACAAACCTGCCTTTTTTCAACTTTCTCTTAAAGGTAATTTTGTAGAGTGATTGGGTGTGCTACGTCAAAAATGTATTCACCCTTGATACACTGCAGCACAATGAAATTTTTGGATCCAATTAAAATGTGGCTGAATAAACAGACATCCAGACGGAACTACATCTGAACCAGTAACACATTTTACATCAGCAACCGACATGCCAGTAATAGGCATGTGCTACATGGGTAACATATTATGAAGACAGAACATGGATTAATTGGATTTGGACAGATGGTTGATAAGCCAGCAAGGTATGCAGATATTACCTAAAAGGTTGGGTTAAATGTTTGCTTCAGTATTCCATATAAAGGAAGCTTACCTATTAAGCCCTAGTACTGCAGCCTTTCAGCCAACTAGTATCTTGGAATTGAAATCAAATAGAGAAAAAATTAAATTGGTGTTTAATGTCTCTACTAAAATACAGACTTTGTTGGCACCCTTACAGCTCATTGAAACAATGCATCATTCCTACTGAAAAGTGATTACATTAAAAGCTACTGTATCATTTATATTTGCATGCCTTTGGTATGTCATAGAATAAAGCAAGGGAGCTGTGAAAAAATATGAATTAATGATTTTGTACAAATATATTCTAAAATGGCCTGGTAAACATTTGTTGGTAACCCTTAAAAAATATAAATAATTGGATTATAGCGACAATTTAAACTAATTTGATTCTTTAAATAGTATCACACATATCCAATCTTGTAATCAATCATTCAGCCTATTCAAATGGAGAAAAGAAATCACTGAGCTGTTTGGTATCATTGTGTGCACCACACTGAACATGGACCAGAGAAAGCAAAGGAGTTGTCTGAGGAGATCAGAAAGAAAATGACAAAAATGGTAAAGACTACAAGACCATCTCCAAGCAGCTTGATGTTCCTGTGACAACAGTTGCAAATATTATTAAGAAGTTTAAGGTCCATGGAACTGTATCCAACCTCCCTGGGCGTGGCCCCACAAGAAAAATCAACCCCAGATTGAACAGAAGGATAGCTAGATAACTTTTGGCCACCGCTGTATGTTGTTGCAGTTTATATTAGAAATGACTTTACTTTGTGGGCTTAATGGTGCACCTATCCTATTTATTAAGCACCAAATATGTAGGTTTCATGCACAGCGCTGGAAGTGTTTAGGGTACAGATTAAGGCATAAAAAAAAACTGCCTCTAACCATAGGCTTGGTGAAAGGTGTTGACGAATGTATTTTGAAAGCTGCTGCTTTGATCATGTGAGCAGTTTCATCAATCATGTGCTGTTGCTCACAAGTTTTTTTCTTCAAGACAGTTGAACGTAGCGCTGCTTTGAGTGGGGAGAAATGTATAACCTTGTGATGCAGCACAAACTGACGCTCCTCCTCAGTGAGAGAGGAGTGCACTATGACAGACATTCCTGTCCTGTGAAAGAAGGTTTGGGCACATAAACATGTTATGAATTTGCAGTAGTTTCCCTCTCCCCTTATGTAGCCATTGCTAAACTGTTTTTGGAGTAATGCTCATTTTTTATATCTATTGGAAAATTGACCAGGAACTGGGCTAAACTTCTCAATTTTTGTTCAAAAGAGGCCAAGAGACAGACAATATAGGAAAGGTACAATCTGAATACTAACTATTGCATTTCCACACAAAATACAGAATGTTTTTCTTCGTGCTGACAACACATGGCAATATTCTCATGACTCAAGTCACAGTTATATTGCAATCATTTTAAATCAGTTATTCATGTGGTCACTGACCTCATGAATAACTCTCGACACAACAATCAAGACCTATTAGAACCACAGGAAGCTATTATTGACTGCTGATACTTTTTTTGCAGATCCTATTTGTTAAATGTTGTGACAAGAACAGGCATTTCAGTGTTAAGTCATTAAAGATGGCAGTTCTGGACACTGGCAACATTCTTCAGACGTATGGGGATAACTAGGACTAGGAAACAGATGTATTCAGAGCAGTTTATAAAAAATCGACTTCCAATGTCAATTTTGAAAAGGGGGACAATTACACTATTGTTTCGTGGAAGTGGTGCTTGTGTGTTTCACAGACCAGAAGACACATGAATACAAAGAAACTGAGAACATTGGAACATGTGGCTAGAGATACTAATCATTGATTTGTCAATGGTTGACATCAGATCACTCCATTACTGATCAAATCAATAAGGACTTGAAGGGCTAAGAGGATTCAACTAGTCCGATGTGAGTCAGTAACAGGCAGCAGTCAATAGTCAAACCTTACAGCAACTACTTAGACTTCTACTTGAAATGTATAAATAAGTTGTAAAGATTTCAAAAACATTGCATCTCCTAATAGTCTGTCGCTTCCTGGAAGGATCTGTTATCAGGCTTCGTAGCTGCTTCCCCCTATGCATTCTTCCACCGGGGAAAACCGTTTAGGCAAACGTCAAAAAGGCAGTGAATTGATGGCCAAAATCCATAAACTGAACTCAACATGACCCAAAAGAAACAATTCAAACATAGGCAACTCCCAAAACAGACAGCTGGGTTCTGACTTATTGTCTGCAGATAAGGCAGAACTCAGACTGTTGGTTGAGACCATCGTTAATCAAAACCCTTTCAGACAAATATGCCACAGGTCTGTTTTCGTCCACTGTTTATTAGAAAAGATTGAAATGCATGGATTGATTTCTCACGAAACCACAGACAGAATATTATGCCCACATAATAAACATAATAAAACAACTACAGACAGTGAGAAAATGAAGTATACTAATCTTCCAGTAGGAAGAAAGACCAAAAACGGGTTAAGGCTGTGGTAGAGATGTGGTAACAAGATAAGCCAAAGCAAACAACACTACTCCAAACAATTAAGGGAACACATAATCATCACAGTCTAATACCAAGTCAATTCAACTTCAGGGATATCAATCTGTCCAGTAAGGAAGCATAAGCAATTGTAAATCAGTGTCACCTGTTTTGGGGCAAATAAAAGTGACAACAGGTGCATTGGAGAGGCAACAGCAAGACAACTCCCAAAAAGGGAATGGTTTTGCAGGTGGAGGCCACAGATTGCTCTCTCCTTATCTTTCCTGACTGATTCTTCTCTAGTTTGGAATTTTGTCCTTGTTACTAATGTTAGCATGAGGCGGTATCTGCAGCCCATTCATAGGCAGCCCTGCCCCTCCAGGATTGCACATCCATACATGTTGGGTCAAGAAGGTTTGCTTTGTCTCCCAGTACAGTCTCAAGAGCATGGAGGAGATACCAGGAGACGGGCCATTAGATGAGGAGAGCTGGACAGGGTCGTAGAAGGGCATCAACCCAGCAGCAGGACAGGTATCTGCTCCTTATTGCAAGGAGGAACAAGAGGAGCACTGCCATGATGACCTCAAGCCGGCTACTGCTGTGCATGTTTCTGAACAAACTGTCAGTTTGTAGACTGGGTATAAACAGAGTGGTGCTGATGAGAGGTTGAGCGGCAGGTGTGCAGAATAAGGGAGGAGAATGGGATAAACGGACCGGAATATTTGAGACTGGATCTGGGGCTTAACATGAAAGAAAAACTGAAAACCCAGACTAGTCTGGGGCCGAGACATTATTTATCGTAATTTTGTTTTGCACGGTCTATGCTCTGCAGGCTCTAACTACTGGTGTCCCCCAGACCTCAGTTCTAGGTCCTCTCCTCTTGTCACCACATACCAAATCACTTGGCTTCACCATTTCCAAAAATGGTCTTTGTTATACTCCTTCCCTCCTAACACACTAGGGATGTGCATTGGACATGACTTTATCTGAATAGGATTTGTTATTATTTAAACAGCATTTGGTTACCCAAAATGTTAACTACTGATTCATCATGGCCGTTACTACATAACGTACGTACTGTTGAAGGAGCGTTGTACACTCGCAAAACTCGGCTACAGAACTAGCAGCCGAAATTGATCAACACATAACACTGAGTTTATTGGATGGAGAAGTCTAGAGAAGCTAGTTAGCTAGGCTTGCCAGCTATAAACTATTTGCATAAATCACCATTATCTGCACTCTCAACAGCCTTTTGATTCTAAAACATTTACCGTATTTTCCGCACTATAAAGCGCACCGGATTATAAGGCGCACCTTCAATGAATGACCAATTTTAGAAAAATGTTCATATATAGGGCGCACCGTATTATAAAGCGCATAAGATATTGCAGTCAAATGTTTGACTGGGTTTGCGTTTAGCATCCTGTAGATGTGCTAAAGGGAATGTCAACAAAACAGTCAGATAAAGTAAAACTTTATTAAGCGTTCTGACAACTACGTTCACTCCCATGGTAAGGTTGTTCAAACGTTAATGTGCATATTAACATTATCTCCCAGCCTTGCTCACTCTTCTCCCAAACGTGGAGAGGAACTTTTCCCTAATTCAGTAAACACGTAGTAAAAGAAACAGTATGGTACCACTAAATCAATCGTTAGTGCATAACTCAGGGGAACTTTTCCCTAATTCAGTAAACACGTACCGTAGTAAAAGAAACAGTCTGATACCACTAAATCAAACGTTAGTGCATACTCAACATTGTTCAGTTACATATAAAACGTAAAGATTTTTTCAGTTCATTCCCCGTCCACGAATCCCTCGAATTCTTCTTCTTCAGTGTCTGAATTGAACAGTTGGGCGACTACGGCATCCAACCTGCCCCGCTTCCTCTCGTCATTATCCGAGTCAGTGTCGCTGCTGTTGCCTGGCAGTTCAGAGTTTATTCCTGCCTTCATGAAAGCTCGGATCACAGTTGAGACTGATTTATCCATATATGGATCCATATATAAGGCGCTCCGGATTATAAGGCGCACTGTCGTTTTTTTTTTAAATTAAAGGCTTTTAAGTGCGCCTTATAGTGCGGAAAATACGGTAGATATGTTTTTTTGTCAAATCATTAAGTAACAATTAATTCCAATAATTGATTACCTTACCTATAATTAGTTCACTTTCATCCACTTACTTATAACAGACTATGCATATACTAACTGGGCCACCTCTTGATTGAAATTTTAATAGAATTTTGAAAAATAATTTACAAAACTATTTATTTCAACAACACATACATGCATTTGAAGATTTTTGAGGGGGAAAAATTTATGAATACCAACTGAATTTTTTTAATAAAAAAATATTTGACTAACTGTGCCCATCCCTCACATATCACATTTACTCTTTAAAACACCTGTCCTTCTTTGCAAACATCAATCCCCTTCATGGGTCCTCAAACCCCTACAACTTATCCAAAATGCAGAGCTCCGCCAGCAAAACTGTCTCTCACTTCCTTCAAACAATGTTAAAACATTACAGTACATCCCTTCACAAGTTCTTTATTCTACCACCTTGGGTCTATCCCGATATGCCCATTTGAAGCTGTTCACCATCCCGTTCCCTTGGTTGCACAGTCCCTGGCCATTTTCGGAAACTTACAAAACCCTACGTTTTCAAAGAGTACCTTAAATAACTCAATTATAACTACCCCTTTCATTTAGGAAGAGTATGAGAGAATCTCATTGGCCTGATCGAAGACCATGCATTCCAGACACACTCTGACTCTAAAGACAACTGGTATTTCTTGTTACTGGCTGCAGATTCAGACTCCAGAATGTTTTAGTTGTAGGTGTTTTTTAGGTCACTCAATTACATGCGTTTTATAAAGCCCTTTTTACACCAGCAGTTGTCACAAAGTGCCTTTACAAAACCCTCAGCCAGGGCCTTGTGGCCAGTTGTTTGTTAGAATGGAGGTTGTATATGGGGTGTGGCTAGGGGAGAAGAACACATAGACGGAGGGAAACAAGGAAATATGAAATGTCACCGACCATGGACACATTTACTATATAACAAATACAAGCAAACAAAGGCCAACAAACACACAAAAGGCTAACAGACACACAGGCAAACATTGGGACATCTTGCACATAGGCAAATAACATCACACACAACAGATTAAATATATTGCTGAGGTCAAAACATAATATCAGAGCCCTAGATCAAATAGATTGGATCATGTCATTGTGGTGTTACCAACACGAGCTGACAGCCCTTGGAGACAGCAAATCAAAGCAGTGTCATCGATAATGTGAATTCTCAATCATTCTAGTTCTCATATATACTTAGTCTGGAAGTATCCGCGAGGGAACAAACCGAGTGGAAAACTAAACCTCTTAACCACTACCTAAAGTAATTGCTTTTTAACGAATTCATGGAGGGTTAAACATAGGTAGTTAAACGCCTGGCACTAAGTATATCAAAGGAAGATGTGTAGCCGGAAGTATTTAACTTTCACTGGACATTTGCACTGATTCTTTGCTACTAAAATCAAGACAATAATGCGACAAGGGACTAAATAATGTCAATGTTATAATCATTCTGTCATATGGAAATACATTATTGTTTCAACCCTGAGATCGCTTGACAAAATTGGCAACGCTATCTGAAGGCAGTGGAAAAAAAGAAGATAAATCATATGAAGGAACCCAAAACCAGCGCTGTCATATTTATACCGTTACCCGCTCAGCAGCTTATTGTTAACCATGTAGGGCACTCATTTAAGTAGGCAATACTATAACCTACATTACCGTTGTTTCCATGGACAAAAGGGCCACGTTTGATTTATTGGTTGGGCGTGCCTCGCCCATGAATTGGATTTGATCGGAAATAAACAATATCCTACAATACAGAAATAAACTGTTGAAGGAACACTTACTTTTCTACTTGTCACATCATCCCCCAACGCTTCAATTACCCCGGAGCATTCCATACCGAGCGTGACTGGCGGCGACGGCAGAAGCTCATACAAACCCTGCCTCCCCAATAACTCAGCAAAGTTCAGACCACACGCCTTAACCCGCACTAGCACCTCTCCACTCTTAAGGCTCGGCTTTCCCCTTTTCATCTGCAGCTTTACTTTCTCATAACCTCCATAGCCCGTTAGCACCAATGCACGATAGGTGAAAACGTCTTCCTCAGGCGCAACGGGCGCTTTTTCGGGGTTCGCCACCAACGCTGGCTCTTCTGCGGGCGATATCTCGCCGCCTTTGGCTAACTCCGATAAAGGGTCTTCAGTAGGTGGGTCATCAGTCTTCTCCTCTGCTTGTTCTGGCTGTTGTTTTGCCGCTGCCTCTTCGCAAGACATGATTGGATGTTTTTTCGCTTTTATCTTTTTCGATTAAGCTATGTTTACAATAGTTTCTCGATAAACAAAAAAAAACACTTCACCGAATAATTTGAAGTTAAATAATCCGTTTTAAACAGTGCACAATTTTTGAAAATATATTGGTAAGGTAGCCGACAACAGGTTATTCAAGAGATTGTATTCAAGCGTTGCTCTAGCGAGAGAAGTGACAGATCCGTTATTTAGCAACGGAAAGTACACAGCCAGGCGGGATGTGGCCATCGTCAAAGCCCGGAAACTGGATTTCATGTGAAAGGAGTTAATTGGAAAAAAATGAGAAGGGCCGCGCAGCAGTCTTTTGGATAGCAAAAAGACGTCGGGACTCAATTTGCATCAGGTGGCTTTGCCATCAAGGTGCACGAGGTTCAGGTTAGGCGACATGGATGTGGAAGTTATTATGAAATAAATTATTCACAGTGGTTCCGACGTTTCAATGCACTGTAACACCAACTGTTTTTTTTCTGCTTATACCTGGATCCGTGTTCTTCTTTTTGCAGTGAGCATGTGGTATCGTAAAGTTTATTAAGTATGCCTCATAGACTCATGTAGTGTCATTTAAAAAAATGGACCATTATCTTTGAAGGGTTGGAGAACCTGTTCAATTGCTTCAACGGGTACATTTACTTTTGCAAACCCTTTGGAAATAATGCGGCAGAAATCAAGAGACCTTTTCAGTGAAATTGTCTAAATATGTTCAACTCTACAGAACCACGAAACCAACATCTGAGTATAGAACCAGCGTAATCAATCAATCAATCAAATGTATTTATAAAGCCCTTTTTACAACAGCAGTTGTCACAAAGTGCTTTTACAAAAACACCCAGCCTAAAACCCGTGAGCATGCAGCAACAGGATTGAAGCACAGTGGCTAGGAAAAACTCCCTATGGGGGCCGGATTGTAGGAAGAAACCTAGAGAGGAACCAGGCTCAAAGAAGTGGCCATACCTCTTGTGGCTGTGCAGGGTGATGTTTAAGAATACTGCTAATAATTAATAAATTCATATGAGCTGTGTCCAGAGTCTAAAATGCCTGATCTAGATGACAAGCATGATCAGATTGGCAGGACAGGAACAGACCAGGGTGGGTTGATTAGGGGTTCAGCCTGGTGGCAGCCGGAATCGTCAGGATCATCTAGGTTGAGAGGGGGGGTCAGCAGAGTGGCAGCTGGAATCGTCAGGTATCTGCTTGTTCTGCAGCAAAACCAGGAGGGCTCAGGACAAGGTCTTCTGGGCCTGGTACTCCAAAGGTGTAGGCCGAGACTTCACAGCCTTCTAAGTTGAACCGCAACAGGAGACAAGAAGAGTTGTTAAAGAGTGCATTTCTTAGAGTTAGGGAGGAGAACATAAAGTTATGGAGGAGAACTAGCCCTGCTCCCCCGTCACAATAATATAGCAGCATAAAAACTTTTGTCTGAGAGTGATTACAAGGTTTCATTTTATGTGTTTATAAAACCTTTGGCTTTACAGGTTACATAGACATGGTGTGTACATTGCCACAATCCTTGTTATGTGCTGCCACCGGCAGGTTCAAGGATGTAATGGCTTACAAATGGGCAGGAAAGAATAGCCATAGCTAGAAAAGGACAAGTGTATTAGTATTTCTCATTTTCTCCTAACACATGTATGTTGGCATTAGCAATAATGTGGGACCAATTCTGACAGGCCTGTTTCTTAATTCAAAAACACAACACCGCATTGTATAGCAGGCAAATCCAGAGATAATTATTGATACTTTAAAAATGTCTCAATTTAAAGTGATAGTAAGAATAATAATATCCATGATAAGTTAAGATGCATTCAGACACAGGCCATTTCTCAATTAACGTTTATGAATATGGATTATTTAAAGAACAACATAACGGTCCTATGTGGCTCAGTTGATAAAGCATCGTGGGCTCATTGTCAGAATGTGGTTTGATGCCTGTAGGGGACACCGATTTGAATGTATGAACGCAGTAGCTTGACATTTGCTGTAGTGTTATTTAAAAGGCATTTACATTTACGAAGTACAATTCTGAGTTAAATAAATGTGTCATTTCAAGCCAGAAGATGGCGATAGAAGCCTTAGGTAAATCAGCGTCAGACCAGAGCACAGATATTTAGTCTAAACGTGAGATCGTGCTAACTAGAACACTATGTTTGGAGAGATGACAGCCAACTGGAGGTGTCATATCCGAAAGGGGTACTGATAAAAATAATTGTGTATGTTAATTTTAAATGTACGGATAGTAAGTCACTACACAATTTAGTTTGCAACGTAATTAATCGGGACTTGACATTTGTGATAACAATAATATTACGTATGATGTAGGGTTTACTCATAAAAGAAAAATCTACAGGAGATTGCAGTAGAAAAGGAAGTGCTTGTGTGTGTGAGACCCTGTAATTAACGCTAGTCTGGGACCATTAAAAAAAAATCTACAAGGAGAATGTAGATTGCGCATTTCCGAATGGAAGTGAGATAAATCCTTATTTAGCACCAATTACAGATTGCATGTGCTTAACGAATTCAGATTCAAGTTGGTAGCTCTTACAGTCGCCTGATCTTTGTATGGTGAGTGTTTGCCCGCGAGTTTACCTATTTGAATTCTTAAACAGATTTAATTGACAGTATCCCGCAAAACATCCGCGGAATCTGCACAAACGTACTTTTTACTATACAACCTTATCCGTCCCACACACTGTGCGGGACAAGCCCCTTTAACCCGCACACTGTCATAAAAAGTAGCCAAATTGTTCTGGAAACCTCATCATGCAAAACGTTTCCCATCACTCGTACGTGTCTGAAGTACCTGTACGATGGTCGCGATTCATAGTACATTAACATAATCCAACATAGGTGTTTTCAACATATTTTGTCGTTTGTTTATAAACTGGGTTATATTTTCGTCAACTGCACGCAGTGACAGCAAGAGTGCAGTAGCCTACCGGAAACAGGTGAAATATAGATGTTTAGAAGCCCAGCATCGGAGAGTACTTCCTTAAATTGACTTTAGATTGTTTTGTTTACAAGCTTCGTGGCATTTCAATATTATAGTTTAAATTGCAACGACAAATCGGTTTCAAACGTGTCAGAAACATTCTCCTACGGAGGCAAGCAGTGACGGCGTTATCGTGGCACACTTCTTGCCCTTAAAGTGGAAGCTGACATTTTATTGCTGACATTCTCACTCTTATTGTCTCTTACTAGAACATATTTTAATTAAGGGATTCATTATATATATATATATATATTTCACAGTATATTTAATGTGTAAAGATTACTGGTGGGACACCGGATTGAGAGACGTGTACTGCTCATTATTGCAGACTATAAAAGTTTTGTAAGGCGGGACTTTTAAAATATTTCAGAATTTGATTATGAATTATGGACAAACAGGGCCTTGATACGAAAGCACATTATTTTCACAACATTCAGGCTTTAACAATGCTTCAGAATATTTCGATTTTGAAACACCAGGACATTTTTTCAGAAATTATGCTGGAGGAAAATTGTAGGCCACTGTTATATTTATAGAAAAAATTAAAACGTTATTTTCGTTAAATCGATTAAAGCATTCTCATATGTATTTTTTCCAATCAAATTAAAATTGTTCCAAAGACACGTGTCCAGGGGCTTCATAGAATTTAAATCCGTCATTACAGATAGCTGATCATATGACTGTTGACCCCTTAAACATGTGTTTCCCACGTTAATAAAGCCCTTCAAAAGGATATGCAATTTAGTCGCGAGAGACGGAGACAGAGAGAAACATAGAGGGAAAGAGAGATGAGACATACGTATGTCCTTGTAAAGAGGGAATAAACGAATCGGCCGAAATTATCTCAGGTGTTTGATGATTTTGACGTTACCCACTAAACATGAGAATAGACATAGCTTCACAATCTTTCTCATTGGATGTTAGTAGCTGATGGGCGGATCTAAGCATGAATGTGAAACTCGCGCTCTCTGAGCATCCAGCCGTGGCAACAAGCAGTCACATTGTGAGACTATGCAGCCACGTTAAAGAGTTATTACAGCCTTGAGTCTGACAGTCCAACCAGCGACAAGGCACACACACCAAGGAATAAAAAACAGTGGCAGGTGAATATTACACGTAACCCTATTTGCTCTTTACATTTGCATTTGGGGACTTTCCTAGAGTAGCTAAATGACAAAGACACGACGCGTCAAATCCGAATAGACGGCACTATGGAGAGTAAAAGCACCCGCTGTAAGATTGTAGTGGTCGGTGATACGCAATGTGGCAAAACGGCATTACTTCATGTATTTGCAAAAGACTCGTACCCAGAGGTAAGTTTTTCTTTATTTTGGTAAGAAGTTATTACGGCTGTTATACATGATAGGCCTGAAAATTATCATTTTGTTTCAGGTACACTTATGCGCTCGTCAGCCTTATCCATAAATTGTGTTATAACTGTGTCATTTTATTAACTATATTTTCTTGACCACATAATACACTTTAAATGAGGTGGCATGCAACATGGTGTGATATTAAATCGAGGTACTTGAAATGTTGCTTTCTCAGAATTATGTTCCCACTGTCTTTGAGAACTACACCGCCAGTTTCGAGATTGAAAAACAGAGGATTGAGCTGAACATGTGGGACACATCAGGTAAGAACCGAGACTTTCAACGGTAGGCTACATTGAATGAATGCTAATTGAATGAATGATGAGTCAAAAGATGTCATAACGCGAATTAATGTGGGCTGTGATGAATAAAGTCAGATTTTATGTTGTGAGAAAATTATTTGAACGATTTTTTTGGATGTTCATTTAAATCATTGTCTTTTCAAAATTTGCATGGCAGATCAAAAACCATTGAAATCAATGAAGTCTAAGGAACTCTCTATAGACCTCTGAGAAAATTGTGTTGAGGCATAGATCTGGGGAAGTTTATAAAAAAATGCTGATAGAAATTGAAGACATTTGAAACTTCCTAGAGTCACTCCAATGACCACTTTAACAAAGCTCACTGCAAAGAAGGAAGAGAATGCTTCTCAGTAGCATGTATTGGGAGACTGATTTCTGATTTTGTAAATCAGGATATTATAAACTGTGCAAAATAAAGAGAGAGACCTAAAAGAGACCTACTTTAAAGATCTAAATCCACCTACGCTCACCATTGAATCACACAGAGCTTGAGTGGATCCACAAGGAAGGATGGGAGAAACTGCCCAAATCCAGGTTTGCAAAGCTGGTAGAGGCAAACCCAAGAAGCTGGTCGCTGATGAAGGCGCTTTTGGAAAGTACTCTATAAAGGGTCTGAAGACTTATGCAAATCAGCCATTTACATTGTTTTGACAAAGGAGCCATGTACATGGGGTATTGTGTGCAGGTTGATGGCCAAATAAATCTTATCAGTTACAAATAAAGTCTATAACAAAACAAAATATGGAGAAAGTGAAGGGCTTTCCAAATACGTTTCAAATGCATTGCACATTAATCAGCGCCTACCTGTGGTTGTATAAATTGTTTGTTGGAAAAGGCCAGCTCTGAACTGGCTCACCAAAGGGTTAATCTGGCCGTATCTCACTGGACTGAAGTATTTGCAACCACAATATGTTTTAACTATGGGCCATGTTGCTATTTGTTGTTGCTGGTGAGAAGCACTTGCTTCTGTTTGTAAGTTAGGTGTCATGACAATAAGGTTTGAATGATGAACAGAATGTATTCATCTTTTTTGTGTCACCCATAGTCATGCTACATGCTGTAGAAAGGGGTGTTAACTTATGTTTTAGCACTTATTTGTGATAGATTATTTGTTTTGTGTGTGTTTGAGTGCGAGTGTTTCAGACTTGAGAGACCTCATACTTAAAGTTAAGCATGAGTGTGCTAGTGCAGGAACACTCATGTCCTCTCTCTTCATCCCTTATCATTGTCCCTCTACTTGTCCCTTTTCTTTGTCCAACTCCTTGTCCTCTCTCCTTGTCCCTCTCCTTGTCCCTTATTATTGTCGTCCTACTTGTCCCTTCTCCTTGTCCAACTCCTTGTCCCCTTTTCTTGTCATTTTCCTTGTCCCATATCCTTGTCCCTCTCCTTGTCCCTTATCATTGTCCTTCTACTTGTCCAACTCCTTGTCCAACTCCTTGTCCAACTCCTTGTCCCTTATCATTGTCCCTCTACTTGTCCCTTATCATTGTCCTTCTACTTGTCTCTCTCCTTGTCCTCTCTCCTTATCCCTCTCCCTCTACTAGTCCAACTTCTTGTCCCTTTCCTTGTGACTTTTCTTGTCCCTCTCCTTGTCACTTATCCTCTCTCTTCGTCACTTGCCTTGTCCCTTCTCTTTGTCCTTTCTCTCCTTGTTCCCTTTCCTTATCCTCTCTCCTCATCCCTCTCCTTGTCACGTATCCTCTCTCTTTGTCACTTTCCTTGTCTCTGCTCCTTGTCCCCTCTCTTTGTCCTTTCTCATTGTCCCTCTCCTTGTCCCCTCTTCTTGTCCCTCTCCGTGTCCCTCTCATTGTCCCCTCTCATTGTCCCCTCTCCTTGTCCCTCTCCTTGTCCCCTCTCCTTGACCCCTCTCCTTGTCCTCTCTTCTTGTCCCCTCTTCTTGCTAGTTCTCTCTATTCTCCTCTCTTGCTCTCAAAAACACACTCCTCTCTCTGTGTCTCTCTGGTCTCTCACCTTTCTCTGTCTGCCATACTGACTCAGTGACTGGCCACTGATCCACTTCTCTGAGCCAGAGCTATTCACCTGCCGCCTGCATGCTGACAGAAACAGAGTGACACTAATTAACCATGCACTTATCCACTCTCCTGCTCGATTACCAAAAACATGCCCCCTCTCTCTCCTCCGGTCTTTCTGGCTCCCTTTTTCTTTTGCTCCCTTTCTTTTGTTCAATCTCCATATCATCTCCCTCTTTTTCATGGCCTTCACTCTTTTACTTCAGTAGATTCTTTATTGGCATGAATCGGAACATTGACACTTTTGCCAATGCAAACATATTTAGGCATAAAAAATAATACAGCATTAAAGAACAACTAACATTCAAATTATACACAGCAAAGAAAACACGTCTCTCCTTCACCTTGATTGCACCCTTTTCTTACCTTAATCTTCATATTTCTTCCAGTTCCTGATTGTCCTCCTCCTTTCTCTTTTTTTGGTCTCTCCTTTCTCCTCTCAACCCATACCTCTCTCTTCCTTCTCCATTTCGCCTTTCTTTCTTTCTTTCTTTCTTTCTTCCTTCCTTCTCACTCCCTCACTCCTCTTTCATCTCTTTCCTTTATCTCCTCTTTCTCTACCCTCTCTCCTGCCTTTTTTCCCTCTCCTCTTTCTACTTTATCTCAGTTAGAACAAGGTCAGGACTCCCACCCTGTTGCCTCTTACGATCATTGTGCTTGATTAGCTTAGCATCGTCGCTATCCCCTCTTCCCTCTCGATATTCAGCACAGTTAAGATAGCAGAGCCACACTCTCCCTATCGCTCCACATCACCCGCATAAGGCTCAACATAATCTGTTTATGCAGTGTGACAACAGGACCAGCACATCCACCAGAGAGGCTGGAACCGACACAACTACCAGACCATTGATCCATTATCTACAAATCCACAGATTTTTTTCTCTCCACAATAATAATAAATAAATAAAAATTCTTCAGGCAATAAGCTGTTGAATTAGTGAGGGGATTTGGAAGGGAGAGCAACTGTGGGTTTGGTTTTGGAAGAGTGGCTCAGGGATTATACCCTTAATTCTGTTACTCTCCGGTATTTGGTCACATTTCAAGAGCAGAATATTGAAGAAATGATCAGTTAGTCTCAGCGGATGCGCCAAAAGAATGGTATACACAACACCAGAATAAATAAACAAGTCATGTGTCAGATGTGGTGGCTTTACTAGATAATGACCATGCTAATCTTATAATGCTCTCTTACCTAAGAGTGCACGATTTGGCCTTCAGCGGTTCTTAGTAAGATCTTTCAAGTCTCAACATGAATATACACTGCTCCAAATAATTAAGGTAACACATTATCATCACAGTATAACACTAAGTATAGTAAACTTCAGCAATATCAATCTGTCCATGTAGGTAGAATAAGCAATTGTGTATCAATGTTTGGTGCAAATAAAAGTGACAACAGGTGCCCTGGAGAAGCAACATCAAGACAACCCCCAAAAACGTGTTGGCCACAGATAATTGTGCTCTCCTTATCTTTTCTGTCTGAATCTTCTCTAGTTTGGGGTTTTGCTAGTGTTCTTGTCACTACTGGTAGAATGAGGTGGTATTTGCAGAACATTCAGATTATACAGGTTCTCCAGCTCCTTCAGGATGACACATCTATACGTGCCATCCGAAGAAGGTTTGCTGTGTCTCCCGGTACAACCTCAAGAGCATGGAGATGCCAGGAGACGGCTGTTACACGAGAAGAGCTGGACAGGGCTGTAAAACTGCATCATCCCAGCAGCAGGATCGTTATCTGCTTCTTTGTGAGGAGGAACAAGAGAAGCACTGCTATAGCCCTACAAGATGACCTCCAGCTGGCTACTGATGTGCATGTTTCTGACCATGTCTGACATCCTCTAGTTGGAGCTGTCCTTACAGCCCAAATGGCCTTCTCAAGAGAACACCAGAATTCCCAGGTCCCCAGACCTGAATCCAATTGAGGACCTCTTGGAAGTTATGTATTGGTGCATCTGATGCCACCAAGTAGTGCCACAGCCTGTACAGGAGCTCACTGATACCCTGATCCAATACTCAAGAGCGCACATGGGTCCATACATTCAACAACTTGGAACAGCCTGTGATTTTATTTGTTTACTATTTTCAGTGTGAATCCAGCCCTCAATCTGTTGGGGATTTTGGTTTCCATTGACAGTCGTTACGTAATTTTATTGTCAACAAGACACACCAAGTTTAGTAAAGATTTTGATCTTTAATATATTTTTGTACATCGAAACTCAATGTGTGATTTAAGTGTATATATATATATTTTTGAAATAAAATAAATTGGTTGACTAATGCCACTAACCAGAAATCCACCAACCAAGCAGACAAAATATGTGGAGCAGCTTTGTGGTGTTTCAGGTTGGTCAAAGTCTGCTCTAAGACTGGTGTACTGTGCCAAACAGCGAGCCTGCTTGAACCTCAACTATGCCCACTGTAAGAGGCCATCCAAACTGGCTCAACCAGCAGTGTCATGCACAGGAAGCAGCGAGAGACCAGTAGAGGAGTTCGATCAGGGCGTTGTGCGTGCCGTAAGCCTGTACCCCAGGCTACTTCCTCCTCAGGAAGGCTTTTGTTTGGATCACAGCAGCACTCAGCACAGTGAAACCAATCCACAAACCAGCGGTTTTACCAGCATGGGCCCACCCTCCTCCTTCCACTACCATACAGTGTAGATTACCGCCAATCCAGTGAATGAGTACATCCGGTGACTCTCCCCCTCCCTGCTCCCCAGGTGCATTTCTCTCCGACTGCAATGGAGTCCCACTCCGCTCTCATTAATTCATGAGGAGGTTTAATGACCCCTAACTCATGCTGGCTCCTTGAAAGCTTGCCCGGATGAGAAGAGATGTAGAGAGAGAGAGAACGAGAGAAAGAGAGAGTGAGAGAGGAGAGAAAGGAAAGAGAGTGGCACCTGGCTTCTAAAGTCTAGAATGGTGCGTGTATGTTTGTGTTCACGCTTCTGTCAACTCAAAATCTTGCATCTCACTCTGTGTGAGTAGGTTAGTGTACTGGCGCATTTCACTGAGTGTGGGTGTGTTGGTGAGTGAATACACTTGAATATGTGAGTAACTAAGTGCTTGGGTTAGTCATACATGACATTGAGTCTGTAGGGGTTCGTGAGTGTATATATTAAAGTAACCTTACATAGCAGTCCTCTAAGAAACACCTGGGCAGGGCTTACAGAACCCACACAACTGGTTTTCAGTCTTCGACTCCGCTGTTTGTAAACCGGATGCGTCCGGGCTCTGCAAGCTCCGCTAAGGTTGACCCCCCAGGGCTCTAGATTGAGAATGAGAGGTTGAGAGAAGTTAAAAGCAACAGGACAATAAAATAAAGTCTGAAGCACTGTGTAGTCATTATGTGTCTGCGTGTGTGTGTGGTGGGCTTAATCTACTGGTCACACAGCCCATTACTAAAACAGGGAACATTGAAAATCAATGGCCTAGATGCTGCTCTGCCTCAGGCCCATGGGAAACACATATCCATCGCCTCCAAACTCACTCCCTGTCACCGATAGAACTTGCACTTTTCAGTAACCTATCCCTTGAACGTTACAACACACACACATACACACACACACACACAAACACACAAGAGTGCTATGCAGACTCCATCCATTTACCCCAAATCATTCTATGCTTCATTTATAATTCAAGACAATTGCTATGACCGCACCAGTCTCTCCTCACAATAGCCAGCCATTATTGGATCTGGAATGACCACAATGTTGTCCAGCAGGAAATAAGGTGTCCCTGTTTTTGGCATCCTCTTTCGGTTTTTACTGGGAATTATGACTGAGGGAACCTTAGTTAAAGCTTAAATTGGCCAGGCAAATGGCTGTCGATAACACATTTTATTTAATAAACAGTTCTTATACAAGCTCTCTGTACTCAATGTACTTTCAGTGTTGTGAATATTGTTCTTGCAGTATGCCCCTACAGTGCTAAAGGGCTGTGGGTTGAGCTTCCCCCAGGACACCATCCGCTGTCTCATCAGGAGCATGCCCAGACGTTGTCGGGAGTGCATACATGCACTTGGGGGCCATACACCCAACTAAGTCTCATTTTGAACAACAGGTTATTTCAATTGTTAACTTTAATTTTTGATGTGAGTTTGAATCCAGCCCTCAGTCGGTTGGTGATTTTGGTTTCCATTGTTACATCATTTTGTTCTCAACAAATTGCACAATGTTCCGTAACAATTTCGATCTTTAATATATTTCCTTCTTCAAGACCCGATGTGTGATTAAAGTGTTCCCTTCATTTTTTTGAGCAGTGTATTTAACAGCACTGAGTATGGCCATGTTACATCTCATTAGACATAAACTGTATCAGATTGATATATTGTTAATTCAATAGAACACAATTTAATGGCAGTTAAAAACATGTTTATTTCTCCAGCACAAAATCACAATTGTTATTATTTTAACTAGAGAAGAAATAACTACTCAATATGTGGTTGATTCAGTATGGTGCCGGTATGCATGTAATAATTAAATTAAGACATTTCATTAACTATCATCTCCTGGTGATCTGCTAAGGACTACCAAGTACAGGAATAAGGGACATTCACATCTTCTACTTAAGAGGATTCCTTCATCGTTTTTAAGGAAACCTTAACTAACCCTATGTCTTTGAAAGTAGTAAGGACTTTTTCAACTTGGAATGCTATGGAAAAAGTTCAAACATTGAGGACAATGAGGCAGAAAGAAAATTAATTCAGGAGCTATGAGTGTCTGCAAAGTATTGTACATTGCACTTTTTACCAGCTCTACCAGTCAGAATCGGACTCTTTGGAGCCAGTTAATAATGTCCATGTTCCACCTTTAATCAAGCCCCTTGATCCCGATTTAACACTGGCTCTGTTTATTGCGCACGCTCTAACAAACACAACCCTACTATTACACTGGTTTGTTTGGCTTCTGGGCTAGTTTGAATTGAGGAAACGTGGCACAGAAATGGAAAAATCCTTCTGTTCTTCTCCATCATCTGTCCTGCCATAGACAGCCACACCCTTCACCTCTCCCCTGTCATCTGTCCTGCCAT
>JACXGK010002766.1:0-11788 GCA_016801125.1 Novumbra hubbsi
CCATTCTTATACATCTGAGTAAAAATTTCAACGATTTACACATTATATAGGATCTACTGTACTGCATGTTTTTTAACTTTTGCCCTTTTCAGGCCTGCAAATCATTTATGATTAACAAATTACAAAAACAAATGTGGCCCTCCAGTTAATTTCAAAATCCTTTTTGGCCCCCGAGCCAAAAAGTTTGCCCTCCCCTGGTCTACACCAATACTTATATAATTTTCAAAATCATCATTGTCCATGGCTGTAGTGTGGCATATGCTGGCTGTCACGCTGGTGGGTAGGTGAGGAACCAAATGCAGACAAACAGAATTCTGCTGTGCTGGCCAGAACTTTACACTGGCATTGCGTTTAGGCCTAAACACTTAATATCAACTTGATAGGTGAAAAAATAAGTGGAGCTAGACGCAATTTGTACTCAAGACAAATATTACAAATGTTTGGCTTACAATGTTAATAAAAGAGAAGTAACACCATAAAGGTGGCAGTGTGCATAGTGGAAGATATGCAAAGGTTCCTAAATCTGGAAATGTGCACAACTTTGAAGCATTTTCTTGCGAGGGCGATTTTCAAAGATATGAACTGAAATATCAGTTAATGAAACGGGAGATTCAACAATATGTCAAGGATGTTACGGATAATGTCCTTAGATTCTTGACTGTAAATGTACATAACAATATACAGTGCACCCGGAAAGTATTCACAGCGTTTCACTTTTTCCACATGTTATGTAAGCCATATTCCAAAATTGACGATACGATACCCCCTAATGATAATGTAAAAAACATGTTATTTTGTAAATCTATTAAAAATAGAAACCAAAGAAATCACATGTACATAGGTATTCACAGCCTTTGCCATGACACTCAAAATGGAGCTCAGGTGCATCCTGTTCAGGTCTATTGCAAATCGAATTGGGTTGTGTTTGTAGACAATTTCTAAAACATTAAAAAAATGACGGGATTCATCCAAGCCATTGCTCTCCTAAAATTATAATGTGACACTGAAACAATGACTGAAATCTAGCTCCAAGGTAATCAATGAAAACTCTAAGCACTATATTATTTAATTTAAAGTGGTGCCCTTTACAAAATACATGTATAGCCTTGGGAAACTAAGTGTGTGGCTTTATTTATTGACCTGGCAAAGGCTTTGATATTGTTAACCACTTTATCTTATTGGAAAAACTTTCTTTGGGCATGTAAATTGACACGTTTATGGTTTAACAGGATGCAGGCTGTTGTGATCCAAGGCTGTGAATCTAAATTCATTGCAGTTCATGAAGGAGTACCTCAGGGTTCCATTTTGAACACTTTAGTGCAGAGGTGCCCGAGCTTTTTCCTATGAAAAAGGGCAGTGGGCCTAAAGTAACGTTGCATTATACCAAACTGTATTATATTATATGGCATGGCGTAGGGCTGCACGATTTTGGAAAAAACTGTCATTGCAATGTTTTGTTTTTCTCCAATATATACTGCGATATAAAGAAATACAGAATGAATTGAAAAGCTCTATTTGAGAAGACTTAGTAGTTTTTAGTAGAGGTAGTTTATATATGCACTGGTTAATTTACTATGGTTCCATTACATTCATGTAATACTCTAACATGTTATGATTTTAATAATGCATGCCTCACTGGCCGTGGTGGTGGCCTTGCTGTTCTACACAAATCTAATTATAAAATAACCAAACTGTCTCTTCCTTCATTCCTCTCATTTGAATACATTGCTTATAAATCATCCCATTCCATCATTACTATACTACTCTACCGTCCACCTAAACCAACCCAATGACAAATTTCTCTCTGAGCTAGCTGAACTACTCACCATTTCAGCATCACTTTCCCCCCGCCTTCTACTGTTTGGTGACATGAATATCCACGTTTACTCCCCAAACTCCAAACCTACCTCTGATTTCACTGCTCTCCTGGACTGCTTTAATATTACCCAACATGTTAGTTTTCCAACCCATATCAAGGGCCACATTCTTGACCTTGTCTGCTCCGTTTGCCTCAACACCACCCACATCTCCCCTTCACTAATTCCACTGTCCTACCACAAGATTCTGAATTTCTCCTTTCGCTCAAACATACCCCACAATACTAAGAAATGACTCATCCTATTCCGCAGTTTAAAAGCTGTTGACCCCCTGAAACTCTCTGATGTCATCTGCTCTGCCCTTCCCCTGAACCATGCCCCCACTACTCCTGAGGATCTAGTTAACCAGTTCAACACCACACTGTCTGTCACCCTCAATCACATGGCCCCACTCCAAACAAAAAATGCTCCCCTCACTTCCTCATCCCCCTGGTTTACACCTGAGCTCCGGGCCATGAAGCAGCTGGGCCGCCGTCTTAAACACCAGATCTGGTTTAACTGTACATGCTGAAGCCTATAAGCTTCACGTCTCCATGTATAGTGATGCCCTCCATCTTGACAGGACCTCTTACATCTCCAACACCATCACAACCTCAAACAAACTCCCGGACTCTGTTTTCCACAGTCAACAAACTACTCCAACGACATAGTGAGACCTCCACATCCTCTTCTCTGCTTGCTAACACTTTTCTTCAGTTTTTCAAGGACAAGATCACAGACATCAACTTATCCTTGGCTAACTCTCCTCCTTCAGACCCTTCTTCCCCACTTAACTACCTTCCCTCTCCACCCCATGTCCTACAAACGTACCTGCATTCTTTTACCTTGGTTGACTCACAATATATCTCCAAAATAATTGTATCATCAAAAACCACTTCCCGCACCCCTTCCTGCATCTCTCATCGAGGCTTGTCTTCCTGCTCTCTGTCCATAAATCACTAAAATAGTCAATCTCTCTCTCTCCCATGGCACCGCCCCTCAAACTACAAAACTGCTGCAGTCACCCCCATCTTAAAGAAACCTGGTTTTGACCCCACCAATTTTCATAACTTCCGCCCCATCTCCAACCTCCCCTTCATTGCAAAAACCCTCAAAAGGTCTGTTGCCTCCCAACTGCAACCCCACCTATTTAATAACAATTTATTTGAATCACTTCAGTCTGGCTTCCAACCACTCCACAGCACCGAAACTGCCCTCCTCATCTCTGCAGATGCTGGTGCCCTCAACATCATTATCCTCCTCTGCATTTGACACTGTTAACCATCAGATTCTTCTCACCAGGCTCCAGGCTCTGGGTGTTGAGGGAACCACACTCTCCTGGCTACACTCATACCTCACCAACCGTACCCACTTCATCTCCCTCAATGGCCAAAATTCTGAATCTGATACTGTCACACAAGGTGTCCCCCAGGGCTCTGTTCTTGGCCCCTTGCTCTTCATCTACATCCTCCCCCTTGGTCAGACCCTCCGTCACTTCAAACTAGACTTCCACTGCTACGCCGACGACACTCAAATTTACCTCAGTACCAGATCTCTCACCAACCCACCTTTGGTCCACATTGAATCCTGCCTATCAACAGTAAAAACATGGATGCAGCTAAACTTCCTGAAGCTCAACAGTGATGAAACGGAACTATTACTCATTGGTACTAAATTCATCCTCACCAAAACTGGCACCTTAACTCCCACCATTGATGTCACCATTGTCTTTCAAACTCTTCACGCACGCAATCTAGGTGTCATTCTGGACTCCTCCCTCAACTTTGAACACCACATAAAACAGACAGTCAAATACGCTTTCTTTCATCTCCGCAATATTGCCAAGCTAAAGGCCTCCCTCTCCCATACCACAGCTGAAACCTTAATACATGCATTTACGCACTTCCACAATCCATCCGTGACTCTGAATCTATTAACATCTTTATCCACCTCCTCAAGACTCATCTGTTCACACAAGCCCTAGCCCCTCCCCTTTCCCCTCATTCCATTGTCTGTCCGAGTCCTTTTCTTGTCATTGTCTGTGTATTGTCTGCTCACTCTAGTAGCATGTTCCTTGTTCTGTAACAAATGTAAAGCGTCTTTGGGTCTATAGAAAAGCGCTATATAAATGTAATGTATTATTATTATGTTGCTTATTCATTTGTGAATGCAGAAATGTGGTGTCTAGAAGGGATCCAGGAAATTACAGGAGGTATTATTTCTGTTCTTCAACCAGGTTAAAACAGAGCATTACACTAAGAAGGAAGTTTCATTATCACAATAGGGAATTAATGTGAATGACAAAATAATTCATTTAACATTTTATTACATTACAAAATGATCTACCCGCTTTTAAATGAAACCATTTGAAAAATAAAAAAGTGCTGATATACACACATACAGATTTGGTGTATACAAAATAAAATATTTATGAAAGAAATAACTTGTAATAAATACCAATTAACATATAACAAATATCAACACAAAACCAAATATTTCACAAATGTTTGCTTTTAAAGTAAATTTTTCTTAGCAACAGTGCCAAGGTAAAACAGTGTTGATCATCGTGGCTAGACAAAAACAGATGAAAATATTTTTTTTATTGTATAAAATACATTTCTTTCTAACAACTGTTGCATAATATACAATAAATAAATATTAAAATACAATAACTTTACTTTAATGTTTGCCAGTTTATTCACCATTACAGGCTTGAGACAAGACCGTTGGCAAGTAACGATGTTGCCACTTGTACTGAAAAGCCTCTCTGAGGGAGAACTTGTAGCGGGAATGTATAGATACTTGCGGGCCAAGCATAGCGAGATTTGGAAAGCTTACTCCATGTGTTTTCCACGATGCCATTAGATCTTCCTCTTTGTCTACGGAAGGTGTTAGTAGGTAGTTGTTTTATTCGGCTTTCACAGCATCCTTACTGGTCAGAGGGGAATCAGCCTTTGCTGCAGCTCTGCTCGGTTTAAAGACCCTTCCCAAGGACTCATTGGCTTTCTTTGGCTGGGACATATCAACAACTTCAGGCTCCATTTCAGTGCTGCTGCTTGATCAACTTTAATGTCACTCTGGCCTTGACTTAGGGCTTGTTGTCTTCACTGATGAAGTCCATCTTTAACCGGGGGTCTAAACAAGAAGCCACATCTAGCAGCTCCTGAGTAGCTTCATCTTTATATTTTTCATTGATGTAGTTCAACATCTCAGTTTTCAAGGTCTTGGTCAAGTTGGTGACTCATGTATTTGCAGCATTTAAGTGTTGAGGAGGTGAAGAACTGGCTTCACATATAAGACGCTAACATAGTCTTCTCCTGAGAGTGCATCTGTGAAATCCAGCATTGTGCCCAGTGACTTCCTTACAGATTCCAGGACATCTATATATTACCAGGTTGGAATTATATGCCTTCCTGTACTGAGACAGGACCGGAGTTAAAGCCTTTTGCTGCTGTTTTTTTGCTGATGTTTTTAAAACCCTCTTTGGAAACCGTGTTAATTGCTTCCATGTCTTTCGCGAGGTGAAATGTTATTGAATATGTGATGTCTCTCTGACGTATGGAACCTTTCTCGTATGGTGTAACACTGGCAAAAGTCATCCATAATAGTTGTTTTGCTTTGGACGGCATTCAGGTCTGGCATTGCAGACCTGAATGATCAAACAAATTGGTCGCGTTGCCTCGTGTTATGGCCACAATTGCAAGGCACTCTCGACAAAGTACCTGTTTTTGGTCAACATCATCCTTTTTGTAGCTGAAATATATCCATATAACTGACGATTAATTTATTTTTGCAACCAAATCAAATTTTGTTCTTCCTGTTCCTTGCTCATCATTTCGGCATGCGCGAGCAGCCTGTATGTCAACATTGTGCAACAACAAACTCTTTGTTTTAAAATCATAAAAATAAACTTTGTGTATCCAATAACCCAAACATTGGAGTAAATTAAGTAATATCAGACAGATATAATTTTATTTTAAAATAAAATAGACATTGTAAACTGATATATGTTTACCTTACTACATTGCATGTTCTGCGATGTGACTATTGCGGATGCGTGCACCGTGAGTGTCGATGCTGAAACAATATATTGTGCAGCCCTAGCGTGGCGGGCCATATCAAAGCTCTCCGCGGGCCCTAGTTTGGGTACCCCTGGTTTAGTGTATATATATATATATATACACATTCTATTTGTAACTCTGTTAGAAAATGTCATTTTAACTTCTATGCCGATGACACAGTATTGTATATGGCAGCTCCATTATTGTTGCACTTGCATTCAGACTTCTGACTGTTACAAAATTCTCTGAGAGATCTTCAACACAAATAAAACCAAGCATATGCTGTTCTCTAGATCTGAAGTCATAGGTATGGATAATCTTAATATAACCATATTGGATAATTTGGTCTTAGAATGTGTTACTACATGCAAATACCTGGGTATTTGGCTGAAAAAGAAATTATTTTATTACCCATATTACTGAAGTAAAAAAAGTGAAGATCAGGATGGTTTCTTTAAAGAAATAAAGCATGCTTTTCATCTTGACGAAGAAAGGAAGCTGTTCGGGCTACATTTATGTCTATTCTGGACTTTGGTGATATACTATAGATGCACACTTCAGATTCTGTTTTGAAAAGACATGCGGCTCTGCGTTTTATTACTGATGCATACTTTTGAACACATCACTGTCTTTCATACACTGCTGTGGGTTGGGACTCTTTGTCGTTCAGAAGAGCAAGACATTGGATGCTGTTTGTTTATAAAGCCGTACTACAAAAACCTCCTAATGACCTTGTCTCGAAAATAAAATGGAGAATAAATGCATATATGACACTCTCTCCCAGGGGTGGCTACTTCAAGGTTACTCGGACTCAGTCTAAGAGTCAAATTAATTCACCTCCTATACCACACAACCTGGAAATGTTGAACATTGAAGGATCTTGTGTCCATAGCACAGTTTAAACATTTGCTTGACTGCCCACTTTCTAGGCATTTGTACGTGTTACACTTAATTATTTTTGTTTAAAAAAATTTATGCTAGTTTTATAAGTTTTGTATTTTATTTATTTTTTATTTTTAAATAGAGGGCACCACTGTAAATGAGATTGTGATCATAGATGGTTTTCACCACCTGCCTTATATTCCTTTCATGGAATCAATGCTTAGCTAGGTGATGCGTGTCAAACAAACTTCGACACGAATGGCAGGACTCAAGATTTCCCAACACAACCTCCCGGCTAGCCATCTTCCCAAAGCACGTCCTGGCGCCAGTTTGCAAAGTCCCGCTGGAAGTTAATCAGAGCATGTTGTTTGTACATTTTATTGCCCAGGGACTGTACATTTGTGAGTAAAATGCTTGTTAACGGTGGATTGCAGTATTTTGTCCTAGATATATAAAGGATACCGGCACTTTTGCCTCTTTTCTTTCTTTCCGTCGGAATGTAAACAACAGATCGGTGGAAGGACAAAGGAATCACAGCAAGTGCTCTAGTAAGTTAAGAAAAAGTCTGTAGTTTGTGATGAACAAAATTCCCAAACTGCTAGTCGATCATACTGATTGAGCGACAGTGCGGCATGAACAAAATAAAAACAATTTAAACCAGGGCCGGCCCTAGGCATAAGCAACATAAGTGGTCGCTTAGGGCCCCCGAATGCCAGGGGACTGATTTAATCAGTAATAAGCCATTGTCAGTGCCACCTTCCTCTGTGGCGCACCAAATTGAGGCAGTGATGATCTCTACCTACAAATAATTGGAATTTCTAATCAATGAACACTTTCATTTAAGCCTCATATACAGAGTCTAATAAATGCATTTAAATTGAAGTTAAGTTTTATGTTCTTATTTTAGGAACAATTTTTGATTTTTTATTGTTTTCAGACAAAGAAAACAAGAGAATCAACAGTTGAATCAATGTTCTTGCCTGTTCTTGACTATGGTGACCTGCTTTTCGAATGCATCAGTCCATTGTCACCATATGTTGGATACTGTGTATCATGGAGCTTTAAGGTTTGTAACAAACTGTTGGAACCTTACTCATCAGAATCAGAATCAGCTTTATTACCAAGTAAGTTTACACATACAAGGAATTTGCTTTGGTGCTATGGTGCATGACAGAAAATACACAGTTTTAGTGATATAAAGTAAGTCAAACTTTCCAGAATGAGGCCATGTAAATGGCTACCAGTTCTGAAGTTGCAAATAATCTTAGTTAGCTACAGTACTATTTATGAAGTGATGATAAGGTACTTACTTCGACCATTAGACTAACTTCGTCAAAGGTAAGGCTTTTTTGTGCTACCCTTTTTCCAGCTATTCAGTCTTTTTATGTGGGAGTTGGATAGGTAGCTAGCAAGCTAGTTAATGGGATTGTTGTCTGGGGAGCCATCCCACAGCTAACGCATATGTTGTGGCTGGCAAATCAGCAACTGGGCCAGACATGCGTACCTTGCTGATGCACAACGGGATACACAACATGTTTTATTATGTCACACATTTCTGATATGGATTAATAATAGAGAAAACATTCCACGCTAAGGTATACTGATTGACTTATCATTTCCCAGGTGGTGTTGATCCCTGGATAGACAACAACTATTTGTGGTAACACAGAGACATTGCAGTCTAGATGTGATTAAGTTCCTGAGGTACGTAGAGATTCTAACACCCAACCACCTATTGTGATCACCTAAAATTGACTATTTTGTTATTTTCAAAGCCAAACACCATAAAACGGCAGAAGCCCATGGGAGGAGTATGACTGGCTTGCCTCCTTTGCCGAAATCTGTTCCAACCTTACAGAAATGTGTCTTTACAAGTTCTGGCCAACCTCCAGGGGAGATACCCAGGTACTTTAACAACTGTTGGGCGTCTTTCAGGATCGCGACTTATGCATGTGTTCCAGATTAGAATGTTTAGAGAGTTACTCTGCTAAACAAAATCCTTGCTAGTTACAAACTACTTTCCACAGGCCCAAAAAAGGTTGTCAGAAACAGAAAGTAAAGATGTCATTAGGGACATGTGCCACAGCTGTGAGAAAGCTGATAAGTTTTATGTGGCAGAAATTAGCGTGGCAGAGTCTCACAAGCAAAGGCAAACAACTCAAAAAGCCTAAGAAAGGGAAATGACAGGACTATCAGAGGAAGGGAAAAAAGCTGGTAACGTTGTGGCACTGGAGCAGAGCAGAGAGGTATTGAAGGCCTGTGTAAAGGAAGCAAAGGATCAAGTCGGGCCCAAAAGGAAACAACCCTGATGAAGTATTTGTTTTCGTTTGGCCAGATGAAGACACCCCAGGACAGGTATTGATTTTGTTTTGAAGACATACATCTGTCTTAAATTCTGGACAGTTTCTCAGAGAAGGAGCGCTTTGACCTGAGTGACATAGAGGCACAGTCTAGAGAGAGGTCTGGGTGTAGTGAGGAAGAGGACGATTAGGCCTCCTAGAGGGATCGTATTGCAGCATTAGGATTTAACATCTTAACACATTCCCAATGCTCAGTTTCTCTATAATTCTGCTCAATTATGTTTATGTTTGTCATACTGAGACCAGGAGGTAGGACAGAAGTGATATACAGTATCTCACAAAAGTGAGTACACCCCTCACATTTTTATAAATATTTGATTATATCTTTTCATGTGACAACACTGAAGACATGACACTTTGCTACAATGTAAAGTAGTGAGTGTCCAGCTTGTATAACAGTGTGAATTTGCGAGTAAATTATGGAGACTACACGACACACACGCGCTAGAGAAAGCAGCCGGCTTGCTGTCACTTCAATCGGCTGGATCTGCTGTGCTGTATGTTTCGTACTTGTGCGTATTACATAACTTTAATTGCGTCTGTCATCAAATAGCTTTTTTTTTTTTAAATACAGTCACTAACATCCAAGGTTTATGCTAACCCAGCCATCATGCAGAGGTTTATTGCGGAAGTGGAGCCCCCAACTAAGAAAAACAAAACCTGTCATGCTGAGACAACTTGTCATCTCATCCACCGAATATAATAAGGAACTTATAAACTTGTAAAAAATAGCGATAATGAAGTTGTTCCTAGAACATGGCTGGAGTTTAAGAAGGTAGTTATGTTTTGTAATTTGTGTTGTGTCAGTGCAAAGGAAAAGTGCAAGAGGCAATAGCTTCATTGTTGGCACTACAACCATGAAACTGGAGAACATACTAGTTCACAAGTGCTCACAATGTCACCGTGGTTGCACGTCAGATGTCAGGGCACAGTTTCTGCTCCTCAGGCCCTCGCTACCGCTAAGAAAAACCGCACACAATAGCCAAAAAAACTAGACCCTATTTGGATTTCGAATGGATGTGCGAGTAAGTTAAATGTAAGATGTTGTGTTTTTTAATATAATAAATAACCCAGTACCCAACAAAGATCACGTCATCCACCTTGTTCATTTTGTTTGTTTTTTTAGGTAGTTGGCCGCTGTAGTGTTGTTAATATCTTTCAGTTAAGAGTTAATATTTATTAAAATGTTATAATAATATTTAGTCCTTAATAAATTATCCTTCTTGTACTTAAAGGCGAATAGGCCTACCATAGAATTTATAAATTTTAATCATATAATAATATTTGATTAATACAGTACATACAATACAGTACATACAATACAATACAATACAATATTCAGTTAATACAGTTAATATTACTACTATTATTACTGCACTCTACTATAATGTTGATTGAGAATTGTATACAAGACAAAGATGCTGTAGCATGTACGAATGATGAGGACCAACGCGCACGCTTATATACTCAAGGTTGTTTATTTTCCTTGAGGATGGAGTAGCTCTTGGCTACGTAAAGAAAACTCTTATGCTACTGGCACGGAAGCCTCTTCTCATGTGATCCACAAGAAAGCCCGCAAACAGTTTGCTAGAGACAAGCAGACTAAGGACATGGATTACTGGAACCATGTCCTGTATTCTGATGAGACCAAGATAAACGTATTTGGTTCAGATGGTGTCAAGCGTGTGTGGTGGCAACCAGATGAGGAGTACAAAGACATGTGTGTCTTGCCTACATTCAAGCATGGTGGTGGGAGTGTCCTGGTCTGGGGCTGCAGGAGTGCTGCCGGCACTGGGGAGCTACAGTTCATTGAGGGAACCATGAATGCCAACATGTACTGTGACATACTGAAGCAGAGCATGATCCCCTCCCTTTGGAGACAGGGCCGCAGGGCAGAATTCCAACATGATAACGACCCCAAACACACCTCCAAGACGACGACTGCCTTGCTAAAGAAGCTGAGGGTAAAGGTGATGGACTGGTCAGGCATGTCTCTAGACCTAAACCCTATTGAGCATCTGTGGGGCATCCTCAGAAGTCTCTAACATCCACCCTCTCTGTGATGTCGTCATGGAGGAGCAGATGAGGACTCCAGTGTCAAACTGTGAAGCTCTGGTGAACTCCATGCCCAAGAGGGTTCAGGCAGTGTTGGAAAATAATGGTGGCCATACAAAATATTGACACTTTGGGCTCACTTTTATTTGTTTATTTTGACTCATTTTTGTTGCCAGCGGTGTAGTAATTAATGGCTGTGTGTTGAGTTATTGTGAGGAGACAGCAAATTTACAATTATTATACAAGCTGTACACTAACTATTTCACATTGTAGCAAAGTGTCATGTCTTCAGTGTTGTTACATGAAAAGTTATAATCAAATATTTACAGAAATGTGAGGGGTGTACTTTTGTGAGATACTATACCTTCCTGTTCTGGGGGCGGAGCCTCCACCAGTCCACGACCCCCGGAACAGGAAAGGACCCCGGGAACGGACTCTGCCCCTGAGGCAGGATGGGGCACCGGAACAGGATGTGACACCCAGCCCCCGAGACAGGATGGGGTGCCGGAGGAGGTGGCAGAGGCAGTGCAGGCGACGGAAGTGGCTCGTCAGTCAGCCACTCTGAAGGTGGGGG
>JACXGK010002766.1:11888-33609 GCA_016801125.1 Novumbra hubbsi
GGGGGGCGGTAGCGCCTCATCGTCCCACTTCTCCAGGGGTGGTAGTAATGGCCCCCTTTAGAAACACTCCGGAGGGGGGCGGTAGCGCCTCATCGTCCCACTTCTCCAGGGGTGGTAGTAATGGCCCCCTGTAGAAACACTCCGGAGGGGGGCGGTAGCGCCTCATCGTCCCACTTCTCCAGGGGTGGTAGTAATGGCCCCCTGTAGAAACACTCCGGAGGGGGGCGGTAGCGCCTCATTGTCCCACCCCTCCGGTGGTGGCAGTAAGGGCGCAGGGTGGTGGACTGGCACTGGAGGGCTGGTGCGGGGAGCTGGTAGGGGTTCAGGGAACAGGAGGAGTTGAGGAGTGTTCAAGGAACAGGCGGCCCCACAGGAGGAGGAGGAGGCGCCGGCCCCACTACGGGACCAGCACAAAGTCCTTGAAATCTGCTAATTTGTGTTTATTTTGAAATATGCAATACCTATTCTGTATGTAGCATAATGTAATGTACATCCAGAATACAGAACAAGTATACAAACTGCATGTGTAAAAGTCTAAACCTTCCAATACAAAAAGTATTTGGAATGCGTAATCAATACAAAAAATAATCTGCAGTTTGGGTTTGATTTAATTTATGTATATACATACACTGCCAAAATAATTAAGGCAACATGTAATCATCACAGCATAACACTGTTGTTGCGTTTTGCTAGCGTTTTCTCACTACTGGTAACCTGCCGATTCAGATTGCACAGGTATTCCAGCTCCTCAAGAATAGCAAATCCATATGTGCCATCGCAAAAAGGTTTGCTGTGTCTCCCAGTACAGTCTCAAGAGCACAGTGGAAATACAAGGAGACGGCCGAGGAGAGCTGGACTGGGCCATAGGAGGGCATCAACCCGGCAGGACCAGTTTCTGCTTTTTGTGTGTGGAGGCCTACAAACAGACCTTAAGCGTGTGTGAACGTGCGTAATGTTGTACAGCCGTTTATTCAAGTATTCTTCTTTCAATACTCACTGCATGAAATAACAAAAACAAAAACAAGACCAGTATATGTCATTTACACTGATTTAAGTCGGTTCAGGGAACAGGGTCGATCTCAGGGTCGATCTCAGGCGTTCTCCAAGTGTCTTTCGGTTCCCCCGTCCTCTGTCCAGGCCTGTAAAAAAAAGCACCTGAGCCAGTTAGTGAATCTCTGTCAGCTGTGCGCTATTCTCCGCTTTACGTTACGCGCAACTTCCAGGTGAGGGCGTTGTGCTCCCCCTTACGAGGTCAGATTCTCCACACATCCCCTCCCCCAAGTTAGACCCAGAGGGACTGGCGCCAGCCGGACCCACTCGGTCCCGGCGGGATAACAGATCAGCGTTCCCGTGTAAGCGCCCCGGTTTGTGCACCACCTCAAACCGGAACGGTTGCAGAGCCAAGAACCACCTTGTGATCCTTCTGTTGGGTTCCCGTTGCATAGCCACCCCCCTAAGGGGCGCGTGGTCCGTAACCAGGTGGAAGTGGCGAGGAGATAATACTTCAGACACTCCAGGGCCCACTTGATGTCCAAGGCTTACTGTTCTACCGTGGCGTAATTCCGCTCTCGGGTAGACAATTTACAGCTGATATACAACACCGGATGGGCCTCTCCGCCGTCGCCTTGGGACAGCACTGCCCCTATCCCGGTAGTGGAGGCGTGTGTAAAGACTGTGAAAGGAGCATTCAAGTCAGGCATGGCCAATACGGAGTTTGTGCATAACCTTTCCATTGACCACCTTGCCCTTTTTATTGAAATTACTCAAATATTGGGAAACGAATATTAGGTGTTGTTAATGTTTTGGGAACTATATTTTCTTAGTTATAATTAAGTTCATGTCAGGTAATACGTTGGCCTCTTTTATTTTGAAATGTTCGTGACCCGGAATTGTTTTTTTAGTGTTGCTCACAAGACGCTGATGTTATCTAGCGTTTTCTTTTTTGTCAGTTAGCTTTTTTGCCACATTTCTTGGACTCAAACTACGCCCTTAAAATGGCAAGTGCAGTCCTTTAATGTATATGAATGTTGGCTACATGTTTAAATTACCTGTTTAGGTAGTAGTATTGTATTGCAAAATATAATATTAACGTTAGCGACCTGCTGGGGGCTACGTGATGCTGGGCGTTGCCATTGATAACTTAGCGAGGTTGCTGCTCGCTAATATGCTAACGCGTAAACTAGTACTGTAACTATATGCTATTATCAGTCGTTTAACTGTCCACATTTACAAACGATTGATTAACTGTTTAGCGCCCACTGACCAGTCTAGCGTTTACTTTCTAACTATCTTAGTTGGCCTGCTACATTCAGCTAGCTAGTTAGGTCATCAGCTTTCGTTGTTTTGTTCTGTTGTCTTATATTAGAAATCTTTTTCTAAAAGGTACCGTACTAAAATGATAATTACATTCTAAATAATTGCTCTTATAGTCTGAAGTAGAGGAAACCCTGAAGAGGATTCAAAGTCAGAAAGGCGTTCAAGGAATTATCATTGTCAATGCTGAAGGTAGGCGTGATTGAACGGTTAGCTTCAGGACCACAGTTAAAATTAGACATACTTCAGAACGATTAATTTCTGAACTGGTTAACTGTGATATTATTGTTAATTCTTTTTTTCCTGCAATATCATAGTGAAATTCATTATTTTACTGCAATGATCTCCAAGAGACTATGCACAAGGGCTCTTTGAAATCACCTCTCTTATTCACCACCAGGTATCCCGATTAAGACTACCCTGGACAGCTCCAGCACAGTGCAATATGCTGGACTCATTCATCAGTTAGCGATGAAGGCACGTAGTACTGTTAGGGATATTGACCCCCAGAATGATCTCACCTTCCTCAGAATCCGCTCCAAGAAAAATGAGATTATGATTGCTCCAGGTAACTGCTTTTACTGTCTCAGACATTTTCTTCCCACCTCTACCTATATTCACATTGGTTCAGACCAAACACATTGATAACTGATTGCTTTGAATCAAAGCAATGCATTGAATTTTCTAACTCATGAAGTAATAGCTGGTTTGACAAAGTTTAGAAGCTACTGTAGGCTTGTGTAGTACTACCGTATCTAGTCCTGTGTTCTCAATGCTGTGTTTTATTGTATTTAACTTGATTTAAGTCAGATACAGCTTACAATGCTCCTTAGTCCTTATTGCCTTAATTCCTTAAGCTTTTACCTGAGATGAATCCAAGGACAGTCATTCACAACAAATATTGAGTTAGGCAATTGGCTCTTCTTCTCTGGCGGCACATTCTGTACAACCTTTGCTGTTGATGCTGTTTCAGTTGCCATACCCATAGGTAATACACCAGACAGTGCATTCAGTCTGTAGTGATCTCTTCCCAATAATTAATTTCTCTTAGGAATAATACTCTTTTTACTTTCCCCACAGATAAAGACTATTTCCTCATTGTCATTCAGAACCCTTCAGACTAAGAAGATCACTTGCACGTTTTGGTTGCTATTTTTGAAAATGTTTATTTAATGGCCAAATATTTATTGTATTAGCACAGTGAAAGTACAATAAGCTCCTTGGAGCTAGATTCATATCATCCGGGTGACAGATTGTGATAGGTTAATATGCAGGTTTATGTTTAATAATCATTCCAGTTTTATCTCACCTGTCTGAAAGGTCACTAGTCACTAGTCACTAGTCACTTAATATTATAGAATAATGGTTGACTGTTATTTGGAAGCTTTTAAAACAACACTATAGGCCAAAATCAATGTCAACTCTATTGAGCTAGAATTTGTTTTTATTTTTTGTTCTAGACTAGGCTTTATAAATCTGTCCTAAGTGTTTAAATCTCCAATAGGTTTAACAGGATGCACTGTGTAACACCTGTACTTCCACATGTTATGTTGGCACTTTGTAAGGGAAATAAAAGTAAAGTCAAAAAACATTTCCTAACTATCTGTTGAAATTATTATACGGTCCTAATTTCATTTTATACTGTAATTACTTTTTGTTTGGGGTTAATTCTAGATAGAAATGTCACAAGTCATATTCTTTTAAGTAACGTCCATGTTGGTGGGTTATATTTTGGTATGCATTGGCGGTAGCTAAGTGCACCTTATTACATTGTGTGTTTACTTATAAGTCCTGGATCAGTGTGTGACATGTCATTTCCAGGAAGTCTTCTACCAGCTTGGCAATATGTTATTCATTTCATAATTCTAAACATTGAGGTTATGTCAACATCTTTGTGCATATCAACATGGGCCATGTATTTGATTGTGCATTCTCTGAAATTGGGAACTGTCATGTACTGGCTTAACATGGCACAGTAGCAGAACTACACATTTGTTGTCATATGAGATCAGATATATAAGTCACAGATATATATATATATATATATATATATATATAAATATATATAAAAAAAAAAAAAAAGAATTATAGGGTTAGGGTTAGGGTTGAAATGAAATTGGCTCCAATCAAGCAATGTCCACAGGGTACACCATGGCATTGCTAAATGGATTGGTAGTCTTCAAGATTTCCCTGTACAAATAATCTCCCACTTTATCACTACTAAAGCACCCGGAGGCCATTACATTGTCTCCACCATGTTTGACAGATGGCATCAAACACTCCTCCAGCGTCTTTTCATTTGGTCTGCGTCACACAAATGTTCTACTTTGTGATCCGAACACCTAAAAACAGTTTGTCTATCCATGACACTTTTTTTCCAATCTTCCTCTGTCCTGTGTTTGTAAATGAATAAACTGAAATGAATAAACTTAGATTACACAAAGTGCCATTGGAACACAAGACTGATGGTTGCTAATAATGCGCCTCAGAATGTAGACATTACATTAAATAAGGGTCAATTTCCAGTTTCTATAAATTGAGCAATTATTTTAATTTAATATCAGTTTAAAAAATGTTAAAACCACAAACGGTACACTTGTAAGGTGGCTAACCAATACGCCTTTGCCTCCCCCAAGTGGTCAATTTATTTTGTTGCTTTCTCGTGGACTAGACTGAGTGGACTAGACTTTCCCTTTAAATCCTGTGGATGACGTCGATGTATTGCTGTTTTGGTAAAGACAAAGTCAGTATGCACTGACTAGACGACAAACAAGAGACAAGAGTCTAGCAGTGTAGCAACAAAACAACTAGCCAGCTGTTTAGTATATTATTTTTCCTACGTATATAAAATCTGCAACGATGCCATCCGACAGACCATTTAAACAAAGGAGGACATTCGGTAAGTACAGTAGTGTCATTCTTATTAGCGGCCGGAGTCATGTTTCGTATTATTAGCCAGTTGATACCTAACTACTAGCTTCCGTGAATGCTAACCCTTAGATCTGTGAGCTGACGTTAACTAGGTAGCTGCTGTAGTGAACTAATCATTTTATTTGCTGCACTGACATAATTCGATGACAACCGCTCAAAGTATTTTGTAATGTTAGGCATGTAACGTTTATACCAATGTCATTGTTGATCATACAGCCAACGTCCCTTAGGCCCTTATTATAACTTTGGTAGTTATTTTTCGCTTTCTGCGTAAGGGTATTGTCGATCTGTTGACGTTTTTTCATCCTGCTTTACAACGAAAACGTCAAACCAGCTATACATATTATAGTTCTGAAGAGAAAGTTACATCACTACCTTTTAGCATCAGGATTATTATTAGCACCAACATATGATGAAGAAAACAACTTCTGAAACATTATCCCCAGTGCACGTGCTCAATGAATAATGATGTAATTTGACCCTTAAGACGATGGTAAGAAGGGGGCTTTATGAGGCTATTACATAGTTACCTCAAGAAATGAGATCAGAAAATGTGTTTATTACCTTGTGTATCTGGGCTTGTACGGATGACTTGGCCAGATTGCTTCATATTCTACAGCTCTTTATTTGGGAAACTGCTGTTTATTGTGTGAGTTATTTGAATATGTATAAAGACATATCTGGACATTTAATGCAACATGTAGTTATAATATATATTTCCTGAAATAACTCAAATGTGTGTAAAATACAATGAGATTTGTAAGGTATGCGAGACAATATGGATCCAATGTTTCATGATTTTGGAAAACGGCCAAATGTACTACTTTAGAATGTTTATTGAACCATCAATGCTATCACAGGTCCCATTGTTATAAACATTCAACAGGCACTGCAACCATATTGATGGCAAAAGCCATTTTGCCTAATTAATGTTCTGAGGCCTTGGGAATGACATTGCTACAATAGGTAAGTAGGTTAGCTCAAATTTGGTGGATTCCACTCACTCCTAGTCCTACCCTTACCCTATACTATACCATACAATGAATATGGAGACATCAAACAAATGACCTACTTATTGTTTGCTGTCTTTAGAGATGGTATTGGGTTTTGAAGCCTCTGTAATGCACATCAGCCTATTTGCAAAAGTGCAACTTAAATCAACTGAGGAACGATATAATGATTCATAGTACCTGTCATTATAGTTACTTTAATTAATCTATTTGTGCCTTAAGATCCAACACAAGAAAAAAAAGGACCTTAGCTCCGTAAAGCTGCTTTTACGTGCAAAACAAATGTTTTGTCACATTCATGTTACTGTGATCTATAAACATCCGTACATATCTTTTCTCTACTGACTTTCTGATTATTATTACAGACTTATTAGACCTAAAATGTTTATCTCCATATTTAGTCATCATGTTATCAATTGTACACACCTCCTACAAAATAGAAACCTTTCTTTTTTTTCTGCAGGTGGCATTCAGTGCTACCATCCTAAAATGATTGTCTTCCAGACAAATTCTCAAAATGTAGGAACTGAATATTTAGTTTTCAAAAATGTAAAAACTCCTCAGAAGGGACTTAATGGAAGTGTACCCTAACTGGGTACACTAGAGGGTTTCTCTTCTAGTGGTTTACTTCAGCCATGTGTGCGGCCGTCACTGAAATGTAATTATGCTCATAGCTCAGCCAATCGGGGCACATCTGCCCCTATATAACTGTGCGTGGCCCTAGCAATGCTAATGCTAACTGTGCTTGGCCCTAGCAATGCTAATGCTAACTGTGTGTGGCCCTAGCAATGCTAATGCTAACTGTGTGTGGCCCTAGCAATGATAATGCTAACTGTGCGTGGCCCTAGCACAGCCCCTCTAATACTTAAGCAAGCATGAGCAGGGGGCTGGCAGGGATGTCTTGGGGGCTGTGCCCCACTCAACCAGAGTTACATTCCCAGTAACTATGGTTATGTCGTGAAGCTCCCCCGCTACTCTAAGATCGGCATACCCAAACAAAGTTACATTCCCAGTAACTATGGTTATGTCGTAAAGCTCCCCCGCTACTCCAAGAGGGGCCTACACAAACAAAGTTACATTCCCAGTAACTATGGTTATGTCGTGAAGCTCCCCCGCTACTCCAAGAGGGGCCTACCCAAACAAAGTTACATTCCCAGTAACTATGGTTATGTTGTGAAGCTCCCCGGCTACTCCAAGAGGGGCCTACACAAACAAAGTTACATTCCCAGTAACTATGGTTATGTCGTGAAGCTCCCCGGCTACTCCAAGAGGGGCCTACACAAACAAAGTTACATTCCCAGTAACTATGGTTATGTCATGAAGCTCCCCGGCTACTCCAAGAGGGGCCTACCCAAACAAAGCTCCATACGGACAATGCCGATGGCGGAGCCAAACCCACAGAACGGAATTGACTGTTACAGGGAAAAACCTCCCTGCCCTCTCGTCTGGTAAGAGAATCCCTGCAGGGAGACGGGGTGTGGGTGCCTGAGGGATAAAGCACTTAGAAGGGCCTTCTCCCTCTTCCCTGAGATCTGATCTGTCTTCATCCGAAGAGGCGTATGAATGAACCACATCGAGACGGGCTTCTTCCTAAACAATCTGCCGTCTCCTGGTGGACAGCATCAGGCAGCAGAGTCAGGCGACCCATTTAGGAGAATCCATCACGCCGTCCTCTGTGTGCCTGGGTCCGAGACACGACAAGGTGTGCGTGTCTTCCCAAGAAGCCCGGGAGGAGTGGCGGCAAGCAGCAGCAAGGAAGTTTTGAATGACGATGCGGGTGTAGAAAGAAGAGCTGACACGCTAGGCGCACGCTCAATTATATAGGGGCAGGTGTGCTCTGAATGGCTGAGCTTTGTGCATAATTACATTTTAGTGACGACTGCATACACGGAGGGGGTAACCCACTTGGAGCAAAGCCCTCTAGGGGGCGGAGCTCTATTTCATGTAACCAGGTTATGCGCATCACTGCTCAACAGAGTTGGAACATTTAGTTTTTCCAACAGATGATTTCAAACTGATCTGGTACACGCGGACATGCTGCACCAATATGCCAAACAGTCCTGTTCATTGAAATGAATTGCTTGCTGTGAAAATGAAGCACTCATCATCTCCCGTTGCGGCACCTTCTGTGTCAATGTCCACTCACAAATGATTATAGGCAAGCCAAAAAACATCCAGTGCCAGAGCTGTGAAAGCCTGGGTTTGGTGATGCCCCTGATTCCGTGGCCATGTCAGGTCTAATTTTGACTGGGCCACATAACTGCCTTCACAGTTTTAGAATAAATGATTACATAGGCCTATGAAAATAGCTGTGTTTTGTTATTTAGAAGACATAATTAAATGTTCAAACAGCCTGTAGTTTTTTGCTGTGTATGATATAGATGTATTTATCCGATTAAATATTATTTAGCAGTGAAGACGTGAATTGTCTTTTGTCTTCCAATAAAACATGTTACGTAATACTAACATTGTTTATTCATTTTTTCTTGATGAACGTCTTGGCTAACATAAAAAAAGTTATGTATAACTGCATTTTCATTAGTTCATAGTGCTATCCTTGCTGACCTTTCTCAAATGTCTGGGAGAATAAAATGCTGGAAAATTGTCCGTTGTCTATTGTCCCTATGGAATCCCTGAAAAACTTCTTATACTTCAATCAATCAAATGTATTTAAAAGCCCTTTTTATATCCAGCCAGAAACCCCAAAGAGCAAGCAACAACAGTTTTGAAGCATAGTGGCTAGGAAAAATGCTATGCTAGGCTATGAAGGGTCCGAAATGTATGAAGAAAACTAAATTTGAACCAGGCTTGGAGGGGGGACCAGTCCTCAGTCATGCTTGTGCTCATTAAAATGTTTCCCTCTCCCCAATGATGTTCTAACGCTGCAGCTAACAGAGAAACAAGGATTCATTTTGGTAAAATACCCATGAGCCCGCTATTTGGATACAAATATTATGATTGGAATCCATGATACAAAAAAAAGCAAAAACTTTACTGCCAACCTAGTGAACACAAAAGAAATGTTGCACTGCCATGTCAAATGTTTGTAAATGCAACTGTTGTATCACTGTTTGGAACCCTAAAGAGCAAGCAAGCCAATCCTGTTTGATCTAAAAACTGGTGAACACAGATGCACTTTTTCATTGATTTTTCTCTTTTTATTCAGCTGATCGTTGTAAGGAAGTACAGCAAATTCGTGATCAGCATCCCAACAAAATCCCAGTAAGTTACCGTGACACCGGCCTCCAAAATACAGTACAGAATAATATAATAAATGTTTGCCTTTCACACCAAATACTGCAGAACAAAGATGCATTTCCCTTGATCCCCGGTATCCTGAAATATTTTGGTGCTACTCCGGTGAAATCCGAAGTACGGAAGCAGAGCCAAAACAACCAAATATCTCACTGTCCAATTACTACTTTTTTACCTCACACTGTATGTGTTGTAATATAGTATGCATTGTCATGTTAATCATGGAATAGCATATTTTAACTGTACTTTGGTTTTGTACTGTCTACAGGTAATCATTGAGCGATATAAGGGAGAGAAGCAGCTGCCTGTGTTGGACAAAACAAAGTTTCTTGTCCCGGACCATGTCAATATGAGCGAATTAGTGAAGATAATCAGGTAAGACTGTTTTGTCAAAACCTAATCTGGTTCCCAGACATTTTGGCCCAAATTTGCCAAAGGTCTGGTGCAGCAGGACATTGGACATGTAGCCTACAAGAACACTGTCAACTCAAACTGCAAATTAAAAAAAAATACAGTGTTCCCCATATGTCTCATAAACCTCTGTATGTTCCCCGTTTGTGTCTGTTGGATTTACTTTTAAGAAACATTTCAGAAGTTGTTTTTGATACGGTTCTGCCTCATGTGTAAACTGTAAGCGGTAACAGCAATTAATATATACAGTGAGTTTGTTAAGAAAGGTTGCATCGTATTTCATGGATTGCACATTGCAACTTTGCATGTACAGAGTTTATGACTTCAAACGGGCTGATTACTATTTAGTCTAAATTACACTTAATCTTTGAATTAGACTGGAATTTCTCATTAAATAACTTATGTCATTTGAATTTTTTCGACAGATGTGAGTGTTAGCTAGGGAATGCTTATTGAGTAATTCAAGTTATTCAAATACAAACAATTCCTTGATTCTAATTTTCTATTTAAAAAAGAATGGAGAGCCTTTCACAAGCTTGCGTGGTACTAGCAAAAAAGGCAGATGTCTATTGTTTTTGAACATTTTAAACAAACAAAGTAAAGAACCTTTTTGTATGTCACTTTAGCATAGCTGAACTTCTGTTTTACAAAAGCACTTCATCCGTGCTGCAACATTTGAGGAGGAAGCATCTATTCACAGAGGATTCAGAATCATTCTGAGGTTAGGTTTCTATTTAGCTATGTTAGGGATGTGTGTTTGCTAGGAAGCTAGCTGCAGCTTTGACCCAGTAACTAGTAATAACAGTAAACAGTAACAGTAAAAGGAAAAACAGTAATGCTTTTATCCATACAGTTTGTTAGCTGATGTACTACTGTATGCAAAGCTTGTACATTCGCTTGTGGGGTTGTAACCAATACAGACGTTTTAGATTGAGACTACCATGGCATGGTGGACATTGTTTGAATTTTGTGGGCTTCATTTGACACAGTTTTGACAAATATCGAATTAAGATTTAAAATTTGTGATTGAATATATATAAACGGAAGACACATTCTACGGTTACAGTGGGGATTTGAACCTTAGTCTCAGGTGTTGAGAGGGCTTATGTGACTAAGCCAAAAGGGTTTCCTGTAGATCACAGGCCCCTCACATCACAACCACTTTGCCTGGCTCTCCTATTTTTCTTACCTCTGTAATGTATGCCTGTGTTCTCAGTCCCATGTTGACCAGATTTTGTAGTTGCCTTGACTGTGTGTTACTTGGAGAGGGGGCTTTAGGGGAGTTTGGGGACAGACCCAGTGTGCCAGGAATTTGTGCACACACTGACCTCTGATATCCACTGAGGACTTTTGGTGAAAACACTCTACAGCGCCAAAATGCACCCTCTTATCTTTGGGACTTTGTCCGGTTTGCAATTGTACGTAAAACAATGTCCATAAGGGAGTTAGTTAGGAGTTGCCATAGCGTAAATATTCCCCAGGCACAAAATACTACATATGAAGGTCAGTTTTGCAGGTGGCTATTTTTAACAACTATCTTTACTGAGGTTTTGCTTGCAAACTTTGTTTGGTGAACTGCAACTCCCTGTCAAGTTTTTTTTGTTGGGTTGACCCATCTAAATAGGAATCTCCACAAAATGTGTTTATTATATCACCTATTCATCTAATCTCAAAGTACTATTATTTAGGTCTGGGATTTCATATAGTTAAAGTCCAGCTTGGTAGATTGACAAACTGACATGTTACCTTGTCCAAACACCTATACTGCTTTGTATGTACTGTTGTCCAGTGTAGCTTTGTTGGTATTGCGTGGCGCTTACAATGCCAGGGTTCCATGTTCAATTACTCGGACAACCAGTACAGCTCGAAAAGTGTGGCATTGAATTTCACAATCCATCTATTATTCTTTAGTTTCAGAAAAATAGAGAATTAGAGTGCCTCAAGGAGAACTATATAGCCCTTCCTCAAGGGATTACAGGATTGAATTTGAACAACAACACAACTTTTCTACTTCTCTTCCCTTACCGAATAAGACCAGCATGGTATTGGCTAGTACAGTGTAAGCCGTGGCCCAAAATTTTGAGAATGACCCAAATATTGGTTTACACTAATTTGCTGCTGCTGTGTGTTTAGATATTTTTGTCAGATGTTTCTATGGTATACTGAAGTATAATTACAATCATTTCTTACGTGTCAAAGGCTGTTATTGACAATTATATTAAGTACATGCACAGAGTTGTTGGCATTTACTGTTGGCATGACACTGGACTGATGGTCGCACTCATCTATTCTTCTGGGTTTTTCCGGGTGCCCCAAACAATTAGAAAGGGGATTCATCAGAGAAAACGTCTTTACCCCAGTCCTCAGCTGTCCAATCCCTGTACCTTTTGCAGAATATCAGTCTGTCCCAGATGTTTTTTTCTGGACAGAAGTGACTTCTTTGTTGCCCTTCTTGACACCAGGCCATCCTCCAAAAGTCTTTGCTTCACTGTATGTGCAGATATACTCACACCTGCCTGCTGCCATTCCAGAGCAAGCTCTGCACTGGTGCAAAGCAATGAGGACTGCACACGTTTTCTTGCAGCTGACCATGGTTAACAGAGGAAGAACAATGATTTCAACCCCCACCCTCCTTTTAAAGCTTCCAGTCTGTTATTATAACTCAATTAGCATGAAAGAAGGATCTCCAGATTGTCCTCGTCAACACTCTTACCTGTGTTAACGAGAGGATCACTGACATGATGTCAGATGGTCCTATTGTGGCAGGGCTGAAATGCAGTGGAAATGCTTTTTGGGGATTAAGTACATTTTCATGGCAAAGTGGCGTAATTAATCTTAATGACATTCTGGAGCATATGCACATTTCCATTACATTTTCCGTTAAAAACGTTTGGCCACAGCTGTTGTTTAGAGGAGTTGTACTGTGAGTGACTGAAGCAAGTTTAAGAAGATAAGTTCAAGCAAAAAGACAGACTGGTAAGAGTTTTAAATGGAGACTATGAAAAACTTAGCTTTTTTATAAACCTGTTTATACACAATATTCTCATTTAGACAAATGTCTAATTTGCATGGGGACCTGCTTCACGATTACAACAAAGGTCAACAGAAGAATTGTATAATAATTGTAACCAGCCATATAAATATTTTTTGAATATTTAAAATGTCCTTGGCAAGTGGCACGTGTTAGCTTTTTAGGTTTTGCCTAAAAAGGAGCTAGGTAGCTTGGCATTTTAGCAAATGTTATGCGTGTAGTTTGAAATGTCAATTTTTATAGATACCCTCTTTGTGGTGTGAATAACTGAGCAAAACATTTTCTGTATTTGTGTCCTTGGCGTGATAGTTATTTCTAGGTTTAGCCTTAACTAACTAGATAACAGCTATATGGCATTCTGACTGACTTACAACAGGTCTATGACAGTTTGTTTTCCTCCATTGCTTGCTTATGAGTTTTAGCCAGAACTGTAATCCAGTTCACTAATCCCATCCACTACACAATGAACAGTAACAAAATTAACAATCATTATTGTTTGTTTATCATTGGGGAGATATTATATACCCATTACCCTTTGATATATGAAGCGTGTATAAAATGTAACCTTTATTGACCAGATACACCAATATAAGAACCAATGTTTATTTACAATGACAACCTGGCATAATAATGCATCATAATTGCATGAAAAACACTAAATTCAAAACTTTGTGTTAAAAACTCTGTTTAATCTAACAGGCTTTCAAACATTTGAGCAGGATAAGAGCATGAAAGAAAACGGCCTATAACAGTTTCGGTTTAGCTAGTTGCCTTCTTTTGAAGAGGAGAACAACAGCTCAGAATTCCAATCTAGAGGGATTACAGACAATTACACTGAGAGTTTGAGTAGACAGGAGATGGGGCCTACAATGATACAGGCAGATATATTTAAAAAGAAAGTGTTCAGGTCATCCAGCCCAGCAGATTTGTAAGGATCTAAATGTTGGAGCTCCTTTCAGACCCAATTAACTTAAACTAGATGAAAGAGAAGCGTGGAAGAGTTCTGGGGGAAATGAGCAGCAAAGCCGGTAGCTAGAATAGGCACGGTAGATTAAAAATCCCTGGCCTGCCGTAGGCAAAGTGATTTAAATTGAATGTGTCATTAAAATAACTTGTTAGGTATTTTTTAACTCATTGCTTTCTACAAACTTGTTAACAAAAAAGTTGGGAGGCTGTCTAAAATGTAAATAAAATGATTCATAGAAAATAGTACCAATAAACATATCAGATGTTGAAACTCAGAAATGTGATTGTTTCTAGAAAAATATATGCCGACTTTAAATTTGATGCCAGCAGGATGTTTCCATTTGTCTTGGGACAGGAGCATGTTTACCACTGTGTTGCATCAGCTCTTAACCACAGCATGTAAGGTTTTGGGAACTGAGGAGACCAATTGCTTTGGTTTTGAAAGTGAAATGTATTTCCATCCTTGCTTAATATAGGATTTCAGCGGCTCAACATTGTTGGGGTGTCTTTTTCATTTTTATAATGCGCCACCTGTTTGCCAGTCCAGGACATATTAGCACCCAGATTTTTTAACTACAGAGTCATGCTGTTGTAATATGTGCAGAATGTGTTTAGCATTGTCTTGTAGTAATTAGCAAGGTCATCCCTGAAAAATACATTGTCTGGTTGGCAGCATTCTGCATCTAAAACAAGTATATACTGTTCAAAATTAATGTTTCCTTCAAAGATGTGGAAGTTCCCCATGACATGTGAACTAATGCACCCCAATACCATCACAGAAGCGGGCTTTTGAACTGTCTGCTGATAACATGCCCAATGGTCCTTCCTCTTCAGCCCTGAGGATGCGGCATACATGATTCGCAAAAGTTTTCCACTTTGCCTCAGTCCAACTGTCATGAAGCCCGGGCCCAGATGTGGTGGCTGCTCCGTTTCAGGATCTTGTTTATCAATGGTTTCTTCTTTGCCTTGTAGATGTATAACTTGCATGTGTAGATGCAGCAGCGTACTATGTAAATTCAATGTTCTTATGCTCATTTAATGATTTCCAGTACAGATTTGTGTCTGTTTTTAATGCAATGCTGCCTGGAGATATCAGCCATCCAATATTGGTTTTCAGCTTGTTCCTTGCGTACAGAGATTTCTCTGGATTCCCTGAATATTTTTATGATATCATGTTCCATAGATGAGTGGTTCCCAACCATTTCCAGCTTTTACATCTATTAGATGTAGATGTATCCCAGAGCTGGCACACCTGAATCCACATGTTAACTAATTAACAAGCCCTTACCTGTTGAATCAGGCGAGCTAAAACTAAACTGTGTGATGGCTGAAGTGTCCCCAGGAGAGGGTTGGCAACCACCGCCAAAATAAAAAAATTACCAAACATGAGGTAAATGTAGACATATGACATTATCATTCATCACATACACAGTCATCATGGATCTTAACACAAAACAATTACAGTGAAAAGCCAAAGCCAATTATAGACCATGTGAAATCTTAATGACAGTAAAACTAATTACACGTAGACTTTGACTTAGAGGTAGGTTTGAAGATGATCACAAGTGAGGTTCATGTTGTTCGTTCCTAGTAATTATCAATTCAATTTGTGGATGTTGAAGGGGACCACTATCTTTGTTTTGGTACCACCTATCACAGGAATGCATGGTAGATACTCATCCTAATGCAAGTGGCGATATTGTTTAGCAACCGCCAGTGGTCAATAATCTGCATCAGCAATTTAAAATCATTGTTGTAGTTGCAAGTGATGCAACAGTTAGTATGTCCTGATTAACAAAGTAACAGCGTAACTGTAAATGTGCTAAATGTGTTTGACTGGCTGGGCATATCTCAGTTTATCAATCAAACAAATGTATTGATAGAGCCCTTTTTACATCAGCAGTTGACACAAAGTGTTTTTACAAAAAACATTCAGCCATTGAAGAGCTCCTCGTAATTGACATTGAGTGTTAAATGGTACTTTATTCCCCTTATTATAAATGTAGTCATGTGAAAAAAATTAGGACAGACAATAAAATATTTAATGTTGACATTTCTTAAAAAAGGTTTAAAAGAAAGAAATTGAGAGTTCTGGAATGTCCAAGCCAAAGCCCGGATCTTAATCCTATTGAGATGCTGAGGGGTGATTGCTGTGCATGCAAGAAACTCAACACCACACAGCTGAAAAAAATCTTTATGGAGGAATGGGGAAAAACGTTCTCCCAGTCGATGTCAGAGACATGTAGACAGTTATTGGAAACGTCTTATTGAGGTTATTTCAGGCCAAGGGGGCAATACCTGCTATTGGGGAATAGGGTGTCCTAACTTTTCCCCAGTAGGAACTGGCATCTTTGTAAATCTTTTGTGAAATAAATGATATCATGGTTAAAATGTCATTGTGTTTGGTTCAATTACAACACCTTTATCTATAGATATTGTTTGAAAGAAGATCAAATATGTTCAGATTTCATAGAAAATAAGTATTTATTTCATTGGCAGGCCTAACATGACTGTCAATGCAATGTGTTGAGAAGGCAGTAGCAATAAATATCCAGACAACTGACATTCAAAATTACTTCAATAAGGAGCTATGTCTTCAGCCGTGGCGGCAAATCACTGCGGTGGCCTAATAGTCAAAGTGCACTAGACATTTTACATGTGTGAGCATGTTATTTATTTATAGCTCAGCTTTATAGCTTTACGATCAGCCCTGCCCCCTTCCGACGTGACCATCATTGTAACGATCTGCCCTGACGTGAACAGTGGTGTAACGATCAGCCTTGACCCCCCTGACGTGAACAGTGGTGTAACGATCAGCCCTGACCCCCCTGACGTGAACAGTGGTGTAACGATCAGCCCTGACCCCCTCCGACGTGACCATCTTTGTAACGATCAGCCCTGACGTGAACAGTGGTGTAACGATCAGCCTTGACCCCCCCAACGTTAACGCTGGTGTAACAATCAGCCCTGACCCCCCCGACATGAACACTGGTGTAACGATCAGCCCTGACCCCCTCCGACGTGACCATCATTGTAACAATCTGCCCTGACGTGAACAGTGGTGTAACGATCAGCCCTGACCCCCTGACATGAACACTGGTGTAACGATCAGCCTTGACCCCCCCGACATGAACACTGGTGTAACGATCAGCCCTGACCCCCTCCGACGTGACCATCATTGTAACAATCTGCCCTGACGTGAACAGTGGTGTAACGATCAGCCCTGACTCCCTTACGGGAACTTCGGTGTAACAATTAGCCAACTCTGTCTTCCCATGCTCTTCCAGGCGCCGGCTGCAGCTCAACCCCACTCAAGCCTTCTTCCTCCTGGTCAACCAGCACAGCATGGTCAGCGTATCCACGCCCATCTCAGAGATCTACGAGCAGGAGCGTGATGAGGATGGCTTTCTGTACATGGTCTATGCATCTCAGGAGACCTTTGGCTGCTAGGAGGAGTGAAGTCCAGTTGGAGAGAGAAGAGCAAGGGAAACATGGTGGATTAAAGAGAGGAGCGAGGTTGGGTTGAGTAAGGCCTCTACAGGCCGTGTTTTCTCTTATGGGCGTTCCCCTTAAGGGTCATTAAATAGACAACACCATAACCACGTCTTGTCATGACACTACAGAACGCTATGTGCTACACCCCCATCCCCAATTATTAAGAGTCTTTGTTCTTGAGCCATGTAGGTTAGTGATTGTGGCCCCTTTGTGGTGATTTTATCTGTGGAATCGGGACCTGGTGTTCAAAATGCTACAAAATGGTAATTGTTTTCCAGGTTGTGGGGGGTGTTCATTCAGTCTCTTTAATCAGAGGCTTTTTCACATATGTGGTAAACGAACAGTGACTGATCTTTTGTTGAGGTTTCCTGATTGTTTTTATAACCTTCCGACTATACCTGTCTGTCTGTTAGCCAACAGTGCAACTAAATAAACAACTGGCCATTCAAAAACACCTTCCTTACACTTAAATTGTTTAGATCAATGGAATTTGTTTTGTTTTCTCTACACCCCTCCATTTTGATACTAAAACTACTAATACTTTTTCAGTAGTATACCACAATGACATTTAGTCTTTGGTTGCTTCTTGGTTCCATAAGCACGGCAGACATCCATACATTTATACACAGTGGGTTGAACAAAAGAGATCGGCATAGGAACGAAATAAACCCTTTCTTTGAGCAATTGTATTAGAATAAAGCAATACAACATCCCTGTTTTTGAGCATCCATATAGCTCTATTTATATTTGTCATTTCTGTTCAACAATGTACTAATTCTTTTACCACTGTTGATGTGGTGGTGGGAAGGTGTGCTTTGATGTAGGCTTGTAGGTTACCAAGAACCAAGTAGGGAAAACTAATAACATATTGTAGAAATAAATATGCTTCTTTGCACATACAAATTAATATCATACAAGGCTCAATGTTGAATTTAGAAATGTATTATTCATTATTGTAAACTTTATTTTTTATCTGGTATTTTGTCCTTTAGAGCACTCTTTGGTAAATGTACTTATGAAACAAAAGGTTTGTGATGCAATACACACCTGTATGTTTTAACTTTTTATATTGATTTATCCGCTAGAAAATTATTTTAAGTTTCAAAATGTAATTGTAGAATTGTTTCCAAACCAAAAACTGAAATGTGTTTGTTTGAAAAACACTTGTGTGCATATAAACCATCAAGTTATCATGTTGTCTTATTTACATTCTTCACTTGTAACTAATTCTTTGAGTATTTCATCGCTACAAATGTTTGCCAATGAAGATGTTGCCTTGATATGTAGATGTTAAAGGTGATTGGGTCATTAAATGAACATGCTCTCTCCATTTAACAGTAGTATACATTTACAGTTTAAAAAAAGAAAATTCATTTCAGATTAACAAAGTCTGATTTGATTTCTGACTTAATGATCAGTGCATTGGGAGTATAACTCAAAGTGGTCAGCAGAGGGCACCAGAGACACGCTGGACAGGGACAGTAAAAAAAGTAAAGAATCCTTTTAAAGTTGCGAGCAGCAATGTGGGGACCAATCAGAACACGGCTATCGACCAAGTTTAAATGTAACTGCAAAATTATATACACCCTCAAGGCCTGTTTTGACACCCATGGCACTGCATTCGATTGACTGTTACTGGCATACCTTTTTTATAATCAAAAAACTTGAATACCCCTGTCAGGCTTGGTCTGACGATCATCTGTGTGCTTTTGGAGAAAATCCAATAAGGCAGAAAATCTAAATAATCACTAATGTTTGACATGGAATGCATTGACCTCAGTTTGACCTAAGGAATCAAAAGGACACCTCATTTTCGAAAACCAGAGCAAAAGTTTTGTGAGTAAACATACCTCCAACTTTGACCCGCTGGTGGCGCTACAGTACGCGAGGCACAAACATGAAACTGCAGCCTTGTTGCTTGGCCCCCAATTATTGGACCTGATATACCAAAGCCAGGTTGCCATTTTTCTTATATAAAAGTCCTGTCAACTAGAAAATGTTTTGAAAACGTTCCCAAACCTCAATCAATAGTTACATTTGGCCAAGGTGAATATTCCATGCATCGACATAGTTGACAGAAGTGAAAAATGCCAATGGATACCGGTTTTACCCATTATGATTTAGTCATGTGTTTGGCAATGGGAAACAGAACAATATTTCTTTGCTGCTTGTAAACGATTACATGGTTAAAACTATCATTATGATCTCTTGGACGGTCAGGTCATACCATCATAGAGGAATTTGAGAGTAGGTACATTTCTCTGGATTCAGCTTTCTACCAAAGCAGGTGTTGGTGGACCACTACTGATGCCGGCGTTAAGTATGGTCACAACCACGGGGTTTCACTGACAACCAGGAAAGGGAGAATAAGGTAACTGGTAATACGTTTATTGTACATTACAAAAATCAGCAGGGTACAGCCAACATCTCAGCCATGCAAGGCTTTTCTGTAAAATTATTTTCAGACAAAGACTTGTAGCAAAAATTACATTTTCTACTTCGCATGTGGAACTTACCTAGTTTCCCAAAGTATGGCGCCATCCTTTAAACTTCAGTTTCAAATGGTAAAAATAGGGGAACTAAAATCTGGCCCTAGAATTTTACACTTGATTCATTATGTCCAGTTATGCATTTCAGTTACAATATCCATACATGCCTATTGCCAAGTTAAGGAATAATGAAGTCTAGCATTGGATATAAAATACACATTTACAATGCTTAACATGGAAGGTTTTAATCATATTAAATGATGTGTTTAATGGGAGAAATGTCCATCTGCTTGCTTTCGGAGTTTTTACATGCTTCTCAGACTTTGCATTCCTTGTGTAATTACATCTTATGTGAGGCTGGAAAAAAAGAGGATTTAATATTACAAATTGGTACACCAATTTCAACTTTTCCAAAAAACATTGAGCTCCTCTGTGTAGCTCAAAATACAGCAAGGTAAACAGAAGAGCTCAACGTGTTTGGGATTCGAAAAATACGTCCCCGAAATTAAAGGGACTAGGAAAGGTGTATTTGTGTCAAGTTGTCAGCTGTAATTGATCAATAGTGATTTGCTAAATTCAAAGAATCTGAGGGTTATACTATTAGGCTTCAATAAAGCTAGTCAGTTCAGTTAGCTAAACATTATAGTTTTGGATGAATCTGTACAACGATCTGAATGTTGCTCATCTGAAATGAGGGTACATAATATGGAGGTACATGGCCTTGAATTAAAGCGGTCTGCATTGTTATTGTTAAAAATTCAAAGAAAAATATGTAACTGTCCAACTACTTCGGAACCTGACTGTTGACCTGAATTGCTCTGCTTAAAGTGAGCTAAATCCAATGGGATTAGCGGGGTCTGTCAACGTGTGAAAGCTCAAGCTTAAAATGTGCTTCCCCAGAACAGCCATGTGCAAGATGAATGTTTCATGAACAGGGGAGTTGCCTTGAGTCTTACTGTAAGTCAATCATAACTACATTTTGGTGTTCAGTGTATCCCTCACCTGTCAATCAGAGAGTCTCTCATTGCCGTAGCGATGGTACTGGGCTGGGCTTCGCTCAGTCGGAACACACTCTCGATTACAGACAGCTCTGTGCTGGTGGTGTCCAGCCCGGTGAAAGCGCACCAGTCGTTTACCACCATCCCTGCAGCGATCACCTCACTACCCCGGTTCACCGTTCCTGCCTGTGGAGAAGTGGAAACATGAGCATTGCACCAGCTTCTTTCTGTACATAACAAATACCAGTCTGGGGTCGGGAGGACAGAAATGAGTCCCACAGCGGCTGCCGCTCACCACCAGAGGCACTTGAAGCAGGGATGACAGCTCATCCTGGTCTTCTATGGAGGTCTTGGGGTGCACCAGTCCACCCTGATTGCTGAAGGCACAGTAGCTCCCTACTAGAACTTGCTCTGCTACTGTCTGACGGAACACCTCAACCTTCAGATTGTCTGCCAGGATCTCCTCTGTCTCCTATACAAACATGGGAAGCTTGTAAATGCCTGCTTGTTTTGTACACTGCATGCTGCAAATATCTTTGAGTCAGTCCTTAGGCAGGTGGGTGATGATGAGTCAGGAGATGCTATGGTGAACGTTATGCTACCTGCAACATAATCCACAATTACAGTTTTGGCAGTGGGTCAGTCACGGTCTGGGTGGCATGTCTTTGGAGTGTCAAACAGACCTCCGCGTGAAAGCCAACTGTACCCTGACTGCTTAGATACTGAGATGTAACTCAGACCCAGGGCCACATAGTCATTAGAAGAGCTGAGGCAGTTGTCTACTTACCCTGTCCAGATCAGGATGCACCAGGGCCACAGAGT
>JACXGK010002766.1:33709-51491 GCA_016801125.1 Novumbra hubbsi
AGTCATTACAAGAGCTGAGGCAGTTGTCTACTTACCCTGTCCAGATCAGGATGCACCAGGGCCACAGAGTCATTACAAGAGCTGAGGCAGTTGTCTACTTACCCTGTCCAGATCAGGATGCACCAGGGCCACAGAGTCATTACAAGAGCTGAGGCAGTTGTCTACTTACCCTGTCCAGATCAGGATGCACCAGGGCCACGTAGTCATTACAGGCGATGACGTTCCCCAGTGCCGAGAGCCTCTCCTCCACCCTCTGGATTTTCACGGTGTCTGGAAGGCAGTTCCTAATGTGCTGGAGCTCTTGGTCTGTGGTGTTGTTAGGCACCAGAAGCCCATGACGATTTCCTGGGGAATAAAGTTTGTGTTGCTGAAAAGGTGAGTTAACTAAATAATGCAAATGGTTTTTTGGGACATTTACTGTGTCTCTAAACTACTAAACAGGCTCTAAAAGTACCCCCTTGGACCTAAAAAAAAATTAGAGCCCTAAAACACAACATTCCTCTGTCCCATTTCTTCTTCAGTGCAGATGAAACAGGAGACAAAGTGAGAATCATTTTAAGATGCAGCCTTTCTAACAAAAACATCATGATGACTTCGAGGCAAATCCAGATTACGGTCTATTAGCAGAATTCAGAATTAAAAATAACAATTCCATTGCATTGACTATCCCCCAGTGTGGGGCTTGGAAAAACTAGGCAAATGCCATATAACTTACATCATGCTTAACAGCTCTTCACTCAAAATATTTGTTTTCAGCTTTTTTGGAAAGGAAAGAAAATGGTCTCTATTTTTTCCAGAGCTGTGTATAAGATTTGTCGACATGATGTCATTTTAAATCTTAAAATATACTTTAAACAAAAAACAACAACAATCTTTTGTTTTATCATATATTCTTTAAGCCAAAAAATGCAAAATGCAAGAGATCAAGAACCAGTACAACTTTTATTAATAATTTGCTAAAACAAACAAAAATAGGAATAGTAATAAAATAACACCCATATGCAGTATTATAACAACATCCTAAATTAAGACATGCAGAGAATAGGACGTGAATTGAGAATTTGTCTACAACAAAACTATCTATAAAACAATATGTGGGCCATAAGAGCCCTAGTCAGGGAGGCCCAGGAAACTCTAAAGATCTGGGAGACACTGTGCACACTGCAACAACAGCCCAGGTGCTTCATAAGTGGCCTTCATGGAAGAGTGGCAAAAAGGCCATATTTGAAAAAACTAATATCAAAAACAAATAATTATGCAACCTGTTTTGTATGTGTAAAAAATAAATACTTAAACATTGTCACTGACTAGATTTTGTGTTGACCAAAGGCAAAACCCCACGATTAAATTTCATGTTGTAACACCATAAAATTTGGAGTCCACAGGGTAAATACTTTTTAGAGCTAGCGTAAATGAGAAATTTGTATTCAATATATAAAGCACAGTATGCATAGTTAAGTATTCCATCACCTTTATACCACACTGACACAGCTGACATTTCTTCACACACTTGTAGAGCCTAGCTGTTAGACCTCGGTTGGAGAGCTATACTCACCCACACACATTCTTCCAATTATCCGGCATCCAGCTATGGAGGCATGTACGACTGGGATGGTTTCTGACAATTCGCCTTCAAAGACACTGTAATCGTAATTAAAGGGGTGGTTTAACAATTTTGCTAATCTATATCAAATCGGTTATTACATACATTTAATAATTACAATAATCGCCACGTGTTATGAACGGGCATTGCTATTTCACTAATTTCTCAAAGGTTCTGTGATTTCCCAGGCAGGATCAATGCATGCGCTTCAACGTAAACTGGTTTTGCTCAAAATAATGATTTTTTCTCCCAATTCAAATAATCTTCGTGCATTATGGTTTGGTTGACATCCGTCGTTTGGCACAGAGCCTCTAGCAACGCATCTTCATTCGGCAAATCAAAGTTGTAAGCTTTAGCAGACCAACCTTCATTAAGTTGTAGAATTTATTTAGATAAAATATCTTACATTTCAGATTTAGAGTACATTTGAAATGTAAGATACTTATAAACTTTACACTTGGCAATAAGATACAGAGGGTTTAATATATATTGCCAATACATCACTACCAATAAGGTACACAGGGTTTGATATATATTGCCAATACATGACCACCAATAAGCTACAATGAGTTTGATACATATTGCCAATACATCACCACCAATAAGGTACAAGGGGCTTGATATATATTGCCAATACATCACTACCAATAGGGTACAAGAGGAGAAAAAAGTAAACCTACCATTAAAATTATAGACTGATAATTTCTTTGACAGTGGGCAAACATACAAAATCAGCAGGGGATGAAGTATTTTTTTCTCCACATATAGCCAATACTTCACTACCAAAATTAAAACAACCACTAGGATTTATTAGTGAACAAAATATTTCTTCCAAATGCGTTGTACCCAGACTACATCTGTTGTCATATTTGATACTTTTCTCTGCATGTGCTACTCAGAAACCTGTCCCTAAAACTTCACTAATCATAAAACTGTGATCAATCTTCACACTGTTCAGTGTAGACTACCACTAACATTTGTATTTGCTCATAACCATAATAACCCTGATTTGAGACATTCAATGATGTTGTGCAGTTTGTATCTTAAATTTAGTAGGATCGTGATTTTTTTATTCCTTTATGTTTGCTAGCTACCCACTAAAGCGGCTTGCCAAATGTACTAATCACTTGGTAAGGCTACCTGAATGTGGCAGTCGTTCATTTGTATTCAGTAATCACTGCTATAAACGGTGGACTCCATTAGGAACAATCATAGAATGCCTTCAAAATCTGAATCAATTAATATCCTAATAAATCAAAATGCCCAAAACTGGACAAATCTCAAAATCAGATGTCATATTTCTCTTACCTATAGAAGTTCTCTGACCCACCAATTGCAACAAGGCAGTATGTGTTTGTTAATTTGGCAAAGCAGCCTATTTCATTGTTCTTCTCAAAAGACGCTCTGACAGCCATTTTGAAGTGCTGAACTTTTCTGCAACACAAGAAAATACTTGTCACAACAATGCCTTGTATTTTGATGTAGATTCCGTCAGTTATGAATGTTTTCAATGCTGTATAGAAAAAACAGTTCACAATTCAAGTTAATTGTTAGAAAAGCAAACCAAAAAAGATGCTAAAAATGAACCTTGTAGTATTTGTCAGCCAATTAGAAAACAGGCAAGTGGCTTGAGCAAACATGGATTCACTCCCTAATTGGATTATACCAATTACAATCTGGAATTGAATACATAGGAAATGGGAATTATTAGTTATTGACATTTCCCACAATGTGATCTGGTTAACGTTTGTCACATAAACAACAGGGGCGTTCAGAAAGTTTTAGTTTGAAATCCCATCCAGTTGACTACATAAAAATGACAGACGCAATAGAAACGTCCATGCCAGAACACGTCCTTTTGCCATACCGGTGGCAATTCTAAATTTAGTTTTAATATGTTTAGAGCCTGCCTATTTCCATTTTGTCTGTGATCAAGCCAGTGTTTCTGCCAAAGCAAAGCCAAGTTACACAAAATTAGCTCGCTAACTCAGTTAGCCGTCCCACATTATAATCCTGACGGAGAATTTAGCTGGTTATAAGATACGTATATTAGCTATCAACAACCAACGTTAGTGCCAATAACAACAACTACAACTACAACTGCCATAACGAGTCAAACCATGTAGTTAGGTACTCCGCAATCAACCTAGTTAGCTGTCGGAATTGCTTGTTGTAAAGTTCCCTCCACGAGTTTAGCAGTTGAGAAACGTCAGAAAACCCAAAAGACAATCCTATACCAATAGTACCATACATAGCAAATGTATACACCTACGTTTGAATGTTTACCGATCTTTTTGACGTATCGAATTACCTAGTAATGTACATTAAAAACAACTTTACCTCCTCAAGATTTCTGGCCTCTTAGCAAGCGTGGATGCTTTCTTCCTTTACCAACACGTGTTCACTTCCTCTGCAGCGTGATGACGTTGTCCGCGACGCACGTTTCCAAGCGTTGTTTTGATACGGTGTTGGCTTCTCTTTGTTTTATTCTGCAACAATGTTGTTAATTAGAGTAACATGTAACAATGAAAATGGTTGTGTTTGTTGAAAGAACTAAGAAATACAATTTGCGATCAAGAAACATTGACACTCACTTATGTTAACATTGAATATTCTGCAACCATTTTTTCGTATTTAGAATTGCGGTGTACTGTCCTTGAAAATTGAGAGATCACACACACTGAACAACTTGCATAGCAACTGCATGGATGTCCGTCTGCATGGTCGATTTCTGAGCCAACCACGTTGGGGATCCGTGTGACGTCTTGTTTGTTGACAAGTTCATTAGCCACCTGTAAAACGTCATTGCAGTATACGAACATCAGTCCGTGGATTGTCAGACACCATTTCTGCCTAGAAACACCAAACTAATCGAAACATCAAGGCATTAACATCTCGTTGGGTAAAACCTTTTACCGACATATTACCTATATCGATGTAGCGTGAAGTGTTGTTGAACTTGTAGGAAATTAAGTTGCTATTACGCATTGGTTATGCTTGGAGATCTGCTACCTTATATTATTAATATATAATCTTTGCCTATGAAAACACATTTAGATTCTGATTTTAGGATTCTATAAGCGGCATTATATTTTCCGACGGCACATCCGTTTTAAACTCCTATTTTAGTCATGCGATTGCGATACAATGACGGCGTTCTTGCAGACGCTGGGAAGGACATTTTATATAGAGTTAATGTCATGTTATATGGCGAGTTTGTTTCCCCGAGCGGTGGATATTACCATAAGGATCAATAGGATGTTCAAACTGTGCAATCTCTGCCCACCAGCAGGATCAACCAGAGATGTAAAAACAATATTCTGTAAATTCCTTTTGTCTAGCATGAGTGGTCTTCCAAATGCACAGCAATTTATACATCTGTGGTACCTAATTATCATGATTCCAGACATGTTTGTGCGTTCTATTGCAAAACCTTTTAATAAGCAGTCTGGAAACTCACATGTTGGGCTGGATGTGTTGTTTGTATGTGCTTGAAAAAGTTCAAAATTGGGAGAAAGGCTTTCAAAGTTTGCCTTTTGAATTGCTTTCTATAGCGCCGCCATCTGGACCAAACATTCTAGTAAATGCCAGATCTCTAGGTCAAGACAACTTATTCACCACCAGGTTTTTGATAATCAGGCGAGAGGTGTTGGAAAAGTCTGTGTTATATACTAACTGAACTATAAACATATTCCTCTTAACATGTTTGGAAACATTAAAAGCAATAATATTTGTATTTGTGCTGCTGAGCTTTTGCCGCTGGCTTCAGAAAGGTGTACTAAAAATCAAGGTAGATAGACTAAGGCTTTTGTAAAGCTATGTAGTTTCAGTTACCTATATATTCCACTCAGAATTAATCCCTATTACAACAGTAGGTAGGTAGGCTACTGCTTGTCGTCTTGACCCAAATCTAGCTGGTTTATAACTGTATATACTCTAAATTCCAGAATAAGTACATTTATTGCTGGTTTATAACTGTATGTGCTCTTTCAGAATAAGAGCATTTCTTGGAACACTGCACAGGCCACATGGATTCTGAGACACACCTGACACTGGGTAAGATGTTTCTCTGAAAGGCATTCCTGCTGCTTAGAAATGCAAAAGCTGATCTGTTATATGACAATATAATTCCATTTTCTTTTCCTGTGGAATGGGTCTTATTGGAATTCAAAAATAGAATTGGAATTAAAGAGCAATTCCCAGACCACAATCCTGGTAGAGGCAAACATTTCCAGACACAATTATCTAATCGCATTACGAACAAAATGTGTGTTAATGGTCTACACCAGGGGAGGGCAAACTTTTTGGCTTGGGGGCCAAAAAGGATTTTGAAATTAACTGGAGGGCCACATTTGTTTTTGTAATTTGTTAATCATAAATGATTTGCAGGCCTGAAAAGGGCAAAAGTTAAAAAACATGCAGTACAGTAGATCCTATATAATGTGTAAATCGTTGACATTTTTACTCAGATGTATAAGAATGGGCTGGTGAGTTGTTTTTCGATTCCCCTCAAAACCATTTCATTACCTTCCGCGGGCCGGATGGAACAGCCTGGCGGGCCGCATTTGGCCCTCGGGCCGTAGTTTGCCCACCCCTGGTCTACACCTATTTCATAATGTGGGCACAATCAAAATTTAGGACAAGGTCCAGTCAAAGGAAAGATTTTAGCACCAGGTATAACTGGCTTTACACGTGTCCAGTGATTTAAGTTTGGTTCCAATTAGTGATTGAACGGTGCTCAGGTTTAGACTGACCTTGATTATGACAGGATGAGACTAAAGAAAATATCATTCAACCTTTAGTGGTCTGACTGGTCCAAATGGCAATTAGCAAAAAAACATCTGATTTGTATTGCCTATATTAACAGAGCCATTGTGTGGTTGTTTTGTTAATCATTTTTCTTGACATATTTTGATACCATATATGGTGAGTTATTGGAAGTATGGGAATAACTGGATTTGAATTGTTTTACCAGGGGTAGACAGGGTCTGACTGGTGTGGTGGTGACATCAAGCCATGGGTGGAGGGCAGAGCAAGGAAAATACATCAGAGTATGAAGAAGAAACCAAGGACACTTTGAGCCAACGTAAGGAGACACCCACTGAGCCTTCCTCCAGAACAATGGATGCCAACTTCAAAGCAGAGGGATTGTCCAAGCTGCCTCAGTGCCAGATGGGGAAAAAAAGTATAGACAACATGGCCTTCATGATCTCATGCACCAACTGGTACTGATGACAGCAACTGACCATTGTAAACCACAAATGACAGTGTAAAACTTGTTTTCACTTTCTTTTATTGACATGTCTTTGTTAATAGAACATGGTGAAATTGTTAGATATACAGCGTGGAACCATTCAAATAAAAAAGATTGGATCCAATCGGTTGAGAATAGAAATCCATATATTTTTGTAAATAAAGCATAATATCTTAAGACATAAACATGAATCATGCCTACATCATATAAACTTCATCTGGTAAATGTACTTTTGTATTTGTGGGTAAATTATCTGCTTCTAGAAGAAAGAAAATACAAAATATTAAAATGTAAGTTTATTGTATATTTACACAAGTTGATTGTTTCTGATTGTAAATTAAGTGTCCAATGCAAATTGTTGGAATTTGCGTGAAAAAAGTTGAACAAGTGTTTAATTAATTAACAAAAAAGCTTATGTACATAACACTTTAAGAAATACAATGTAAATTAATAAATGCATCTTAAAGCTATATCTGTTGATATCTTATTTGATCAGTTGTATTCAAAGAATTCCAGTACGTAATGACTTTAAATGTCTTGAACTTTGATATGTCTTATTCAATTATTTTCTTTAAAAGAACATTTGAAACTAAAGGCAACAACAGGAAAGTTAAAGGCGACTTACTGTTGTCTTAAGCCACTGCACCAAACCATAACCCTAAACAGGGGCTCTTTACTCCCCCTTCAGAAGCGAAGAAGTTCAATAAAACAGAGAATTACAAACGATAGGCATTGTCCAGCCTAGAATAGAAAAGTAATTCATTCAATAAACAATTTCAAGTGAATGTTTCTAATGAGGCCCACAACTATGCTTGACTGGAACAACCATCCAATATGCTGTGGCTTTTGGAACCCTTGTCAGAATGGATTTTACATATCAGGAAATATATACATTACACAGCTTTGCCTTTGAAGGTACACCAGAGCATTGTGACTAAATCAATGAACAAATTATGTTACTTCTGAATAATTGCATGTAAACCTCATTATTTTGGTCTTACCCAGTGTTAAGTCCCCAAAGTGGCACCCAGTCAAGTTTTTGTTCAAATTATTCAAATGAAATGCTTGATGATTTTGAATCCAGTGTGTGAATTCTAGGGCAAAAAACGGAACTGTGCATCCCTTTGGTGTACGGTGTGGGAAACCTAACTCAATTAGTCTCTTATCCAGGGGATCCGTTGGGATCACTGGAGTCAATAATTGTTCATAAAGAATTTATTTTAAGGTCTATATATCCCTTAAAATGGAAAATGTGTAAAATATGTTTTACTGTGAACATACAGTGCTACCACTGCCACAGTGTCACACTTTTTCCTAATTTAGAGACATAAAATGTACCTATGAGACATCAAAAATCTAAATCAGCCTGCCAGAATACATTTTTGGGCTCAGGACCATATAAAGATCATGTTTTAAAATGGAGGAAGGCAATCAGCAAGGTATGTTCTGACAGTAGGGAAGAAATTTATCATAACTATTCTGTTTGTGGTTTCCTTTAGCCCGAAGTCATTAAAATATGGGCACACACTGATAACTCTGCTCCGATTCAGTACCATGTCTGTGCCACAAGCCAAACTGCTCAAAAATATATGAGAAAATGACAGACTAATAAAAGAAAATAGAGAAGAATATCCTCAAACTAAGTTCATTTTTGTAATATGTAAAATACAGGAGGAATAACTAATTGAAAAACTATACTTACACCAAATAAACCACACAAATGCTAAGTCAGATTTTATCCTTAAAAGAAAACAGCTTCAAGAGGTATATATATAGGTTCATTACTACAAAAGCACATTAATTGAGCAAGCCTCCGCAAAGTGTATAACAAGGCACAACTTCCAGAAGTACCAGCAGGGGCTATTAAGGCATGGTTAGACATTAACACTATTTCAGTAAAGATCTCATAGTGGAAATAATTTTGGAAGACTAGAGCAGATTAGAGAATGAAACATTTGAGTAAATTAGATTTCACTAAAAAATTCTGGTTGTTGAGGCAACACAGAAACAAAAAGGTATTTGCCTACTGGAAATGGAGGTGATTAACATTCTTGTAGACACAGAGCAGACAGATGGAGGGTTGTGGTGCATCTTAGTAGTGCAGATCGTTTCCACATTCAATGCCACACAGAACTAGAGAACTCTTGACAAGGAGCATAAAGCACAGTGAGTGTCAGTGGTGGCAAAGCTGAGTAGGTAGGGTACTAGATTTTCTCTGACTCATCTCTTTGGGAATACATTATTGTTTTATTTCCAGCTGATGTTTCTGCTGATCAATGCCTTGAATTGGGAGATATTTTTATTTCAAATGGATGGTGGATAAACAGAAAACGTAATGTGTCATTTAGATAACAGATCAGTCAACTTTAGGACTGACATACGTACTAGTGTACGTAAACCCAAACTGAAATGCAACTTCCTTATACAGAAAATGTTAGTTCACCTCTTGCCTGTGCCATGACATAAAACGTCTAAAATTAGAATCAGGTTTAATAAAACAGGTGCCAATGATTTGAAAATTATTAGAGAGCAACTTGTGAACGTTTAGCCTTCTATAAAGATTAGCAACATAGTCTGTTCTGATCTTAACAAAGATCAGATATAGAATACTAGGACAGATAGATCAAAAGACCTGTCGGGGCCCTAAAAAGAAAGACTATTGATGCCCATAAATTTAGGAGGGATTACACCATTTACAAGAAATAACATCTGACATCTACATTCCTCTGCTCCTGAAAAATAATATCAAGACACAACATTTGCTGAACAACACCTGGTTAAAAATCCAAACAACTGGAAACATTTGCTCTGTACAGGTCAGAAGTGGAGTTGTTTGACCGTAAATCTAGACACAATTTTTGTCAAAAACAATACACTATTTTTGACCTGAATAATCTCATAACAATTGTAAAGCATGGAGGTGGTTGCATTAAGGTTTGGGGCTGCTTTGCAGGGCTTGGCCAAATTGCAACCATTGAGTCAATCATGAAATCCATATTGTATTCTTGAAAAGGTGAGACCATGTCAAAAAGCTCAAGTTGAGCTGAATATGGATCTTGCAACAGGAACATTACTGTAAAAAAGAATGTGCAAAGAATTCCTCGCATTCGTTCAATGTTAGTGACTGATAGACAATAAAAAGAACTTGCTGTACTTAACTTCACATCAATCTATATGTCTATATTGTTGTTATGCTATTTTGTGATTTCAAATGACTGTACCCTCTGATTTTCTACCTCAATTGCGCTCACAGGCACCCCAAGCCACCACAAGGCGTTGCTAATGGTACAGGCCAGTTGCACCACCCTACGCAGGGACCCTGGGCTAATGGTGCAGGCCAGTTGCACCACCCTACGCAGGAACCCTGGGCTAATGGTGCAGGCCAGTTGCGCCACCCTACGCAGGAACCCTGGGCTAATGGTGCAGGCCAGTTGCGCCACCCTACGCAGGAACCCTGGGCTAATGGTGCAGGCCAGTTGCACCACCCTACACAGGAACCCTGGGCTAATGGTGCAGGCCAGTTGCACCACCCTGGGCTTAATCCGCTACCAGCATTTAAACCCTAGTCTTGCCATGATGTAGCTAACTGCAAGGCAGTATATTTAACAGTGTGCCAATTAGGGGCCACCCAGTACTACATTTTAAAAAAGGGATAAGCAGTGTTATAGCAGAAACATTATCAGTAGTAGTCAGAGGTCAGGGCCCCGGAGCACATGACCTGCCAACCCAGTCAGTAGTTTCTATTGCAAGGTTTAGATAGCTAGCTAACCTAGCAATCTTAAAAGTTTTACCTTTAATGGGCTAATTACTTGACCCAGCATAACAAGTGGAAAACAATTCTTTCACTACTTCACAAATATAATATATCAATACAGCACTTAATGTATTCCACTTTTCTAACGGTGAACAGTAATTTGAGACCTTGTAGAAACAGGACCCTACACATCTGTGTAGCAGAAGCAGCTCTGATATTACAACCTATAGGGGGAAGAACAGGAGTCTGTTTCTAGGTGGATACATACAGGTCAGCCTGCTGTAGCCTACATGCTTTATAAAATAGTAAACCAATGTCTACATTTTGTCATCACCATATTTCCCACATGAAAACCTATTACAGCGTACTATGGTATTACTTGTGTTTAACAGAAATTGGGATATGGGGAGGAAAACAGCTAATTGTGTGTTAGTCTAATAAAAACTACAAATTGATTTGGTAATAAGTCAACAATATGTACAATTAGTAAACAATGAGTGAACAATGGTTGTTCCTTTCGTAGTTTTTATTAGAAATATGAAATGCGTCCCTTTCAAGGAACGCTGTTCTACAGTGTGGAGTATAGTGTTCTACATGATACAAATTTTTTTACAGTTAGTACTAAATGGTTGAGGGATTCCACCATGTGTAGTAAAGTTATAATAAAAACTGTAGTATAATACTATAAACTGTAGTATTTTTATTTGGGCTTAACCAATACCCTAAAACAGTGATGTTTAAAGTTTACTTCTTAATACCTAATTCTGTTGCTAAGAATTAGCATCATCAAGTCATGAAACTGTTGCCTTTTAAGTTAACTATGAAAGGCATCCACCAGACGGCAATGCATTTTTATTTTGAAATAATTCTAAAACATCATAGCAGACATTCTTGCTAAACATCCCCCTCTAAAGACTGATGCAGGCTGTTAATAGTTAATAAGTTCACAAATTGGGGAAAGATTTTGTAATATCCACACGGAGGGAATAATATTTACAACAAACGTGTGTTACTAGTCGACATGCTAAAAATAGCAAATTCACATTTTGTGAACACAATTGTATTTAAGACAGGCTACAGCCTTGCTATAATGCATGAGATGAAATGGAGAAACAAATCCCCCATAGAAATACAAAGAATATTCTCTGGTAATATGGATGGCCTAATAACAAATTGAATCCAAGCACATGTATTGAAACATTTGGTGACCAATGGAAAGGTAAAGAATAAGTCAATCCTTTGTGCCCTGGGCACCACGCCTTGCCAGACGTGCCTGTTTCCCATTATTGGTCTAAACTATTTGTCTTGGGCCAATGGGGGGAAGAAGTGGTTCTAAAATGCAATTTAACCATTTATAAAGTTTTCATATACTGTATATTTCTTGAAACCTGACATTTTATCCAATGGATTATGATCATCTGTAAAAAGTAGAGGTTCAAAAACATAAAAAAAGCACCCTTATACCAATTTACTGATGCCAACGCAGTATTGCTTTGTAGCTCTGCGGAAAAAAGCTGTCTCAATGTCTATCATGACTTACATTGAGAAAGAACTTCACAGGTGTTTCATTCAAATAAAACCCAGCACAAACAGGAAATGCAATCTAAAGTGGTTTCCCACATCAAGCTGTACATAATACTTTGACTAAAACTATTAATTATTGTTTAATCACTAGGCATCATTGATAATCTATAGGCATCATCTTTCAGCTGAAAAAAGAAGACTCTCTTGTGGTACTTTAAATTGCATACATGTTTTTAGCGAATTAACGTAGCATATTCTTGTTATCAATGATAACCCTAACCCAAAGATGCATACTGTAAAATCAGAGATGGACATTCACTTCTGTTCAAGCTCAATAGGCTACTGCAATTGATAAGTACATCTTGCAACAAGCAATTTCAACAACAATCTGACACAAATAAAACACATTTAAAAATGAACTTAAAAAAACATGTCAAGGCATGTGGTTTAAACATGTGGATGTGTGAGCTCTGGATGGTACCAAACCCCTTTGGGGTCAAAGTTAATTCAGAAAATACAGTATCAAATACTATATCTGGATGAAGTTTTTGGCTACCGCATTTACGTTATATCAGAAAGATGATAACATTATGTAGTAAATTATTAGAAAATAAACAAAAGACTGGGATGATCATCAAAGGAAACTCATTAAATAAATGTCTTTGACCATTGGAGATGTCTTTTTTGGGGTAAGACACATCAGTACCCAGAAAACCTGACATTGCCTGAAGAGATCAAGAAAAAGGACATTATCCAATTACCCCAGTGTGCTAAAGGGTTAGCACACTGCACGGGTGAGGTAAAAAACCAAACAATAAAGTATCATAGGGATACACTTGAAATGTTGGCTTTTGGATATACAGAGAGAAAGTTTGAATGAAATGAAGCAGAGGGAAATTACAGCTGCCTCAACAGCAGTTTATTGTGCCAAGTTGATGTTGGTCTTACATGCTGAGCACGTTGAAAGGGAAATCCTTTACACTGTTCTGAATTGGTTGTGTCAAACCAAAAAACAAAGTTTAGTTCCAAGAAAAATAACAGAGAAATAAGTGTGACCAAGGTTTTCAAACGCTAACTACCTTTCGCCTCCTCTTGGTGGTGGGGTGTCGCTGGGCTTCACATGTAGTCTCAGTCCACCTGTGTAGGCAGGTCTGTCGCAATAGACAGAGGTCCTTTTGAAGACATTAGTTTTGTCAATTGTGATAAAAAAGTGTACTCTTCATAACTTAATGCTCTTCATCACTGAATTGTTGTTCATGATCCACAGAAATCCTTGGTAATCTTTTCTATGGCCTTTCTACCTACATTTATTTTCAAGTTTAAAAATGTTCATTAAATATCTTGGTAATACTTGAAGTTCATGTACAAGTGGATGTTGGAAGATTGCTGGTACCTGGCTATGTGAGGGGAAGGCACACCCTCCGTCTCTCCCTTAGAAGGAGTGTGTGGGAGTCTGATCGAGGTAAACGTATGTGACAATCCCCACTGAAACAGCCAGAATAGACAACAGATGTTAAGAGGTGCAATCCAATTCTGTCCTCAGCCTCAAAGCATCCTTAGTGTCGCCTCTACATTTGTGATGTTCAGAAAAAGGGTCTTTGCCAGGGAACGGAAAGGAGCGAACTTAACCCCCCTCCCCCCTTTCCGCTAAGGACTTGTGCAAGACAGGCACTGGTCACATGGTGCTCTGAGAGCTTTGCAGCCCTCTCAGTGCCATATTGTATCTCAAGCAGAGGCATGCAGCCTAAGCCTGTCATACCCACTCCTGGACAGGATGTTTGTAGTAGGTGACGTTCTGTTGTACCCCTTTGTTTTTGAACTGGAAGATGGTGTAAACTAGGACCAGGATGCACAGCGACAGGATGCAGGGGATGACCACAGCAATGGCATTGACGGTGCTGGGTACATCGTTGATGGTCACCATGATGTCCACATCGTCCTGGGGAAGATGCCTGTCCTTGTTCTTCTCCAGGTCTGACTGATGGCAGCCCATCCAGTCCTTGACAATGGACTTGGGGTAGCCCGGCTCCACTGTCAGCTTCTGATTGTCAAACTTCCAGTAGTCTTTGCCTTTGTAGAAATAGGTATAAACTATAAAGGGAAAACAGGAATCCCAGTTAATACATTTATATTCAACGTAGATGGCTTTGCATAAAATCATACACATAAAACATTTGCCAATTCATTCTTAAATTGATTTTCCTGCTCTATAAATTATCCATACATTCCACTGTGAGTAGAAAGGCGCTTGGCCACAGAAGTGTGAATTGTTAATCAGGCTACTAAAACATTCGCCTGTAAGGAACATCTCTGATTCAAATGTAACACTGTCCCTGACAACCATTTGTCATATCATGACAGCATGCCACAAGAGCTCGACAATGGAATATTCAGCCCCACACCATTTCTAAATAGCCTGACCCAGACTGAGCAGAATTTGTTTTGGAGGTGTTGTTCTCTCTATTACCCAATAAAAACGCAAACTGATTGAGAATGTGTGGCAAACACATGCCACCTCGGTACACAGTGAGGGTACAATGGAACCCTGGGGGCTAGCGACTGAATAAAGGAGTTTCTGCTGCTGTTTGAAACAGTACCTCTAGATTCCCATAAGGAAATAACAGAATAATAGGCTATTGAACGGACAAGTAAAATGGGCCTTGTCACACCCTCTGATTTCACCTTTCATGTTCTCAAATCCACTGGTGAATGTGGTTCAGGGAGTTGTGACACGTCTCAGAGAAGTGATGATCGTGGCTACTGGAAGAAACGTTCAGGGAGATGCCGAGCCATTGAAGCATTTCGTTTTCTGCTTCAGCAGCACAAACAAGTCCTCTGCATGGTCTAACCCTCTGTGACCCTTACTGACACAGTCAGTAAGAAGTAATAGTTGTCTGACACTTGTTTTGCCACCATATTGCCATCATCAGTCCTTATTGAACACAGAGGGACATTCTTCTAATATAAAATCACTGACGCGGTTCTCAATTGTAGATTAATGTTGGCCGACAGTACAACATTTGAAACAAAAGCTTCTAAAACCATTAATGAATACTTGCTGAACTTCAGCAATCTTAGCTCTGTTGTCACACATGAGATGTACTGTATATACACATGACTGTGACCTTTGTGCTGGATCTTTCATAATATTTTCCTAATGTTTCAACATGTTTAGTTGATTGAATGTTTCCAGCCGTGATTTAGCCCTGTTTGTATCATGCAGCATTTAGGACTTTTTATTGTTTAGATTTTTAACCAGGTGTTAAAAATATTAGCAAGAAAGTCTCTGATATATATATATATATATTAATATTTGATCCCCTGCTGATGTTGTACGTTTTTCCCCACTGACAAAGAAATGATGAATCTATAACAGGGGTATTCAATTAAAACGTATAGAGGTCCAGTTAGACCAAATAACCTCATGCAAACGTCCGGAACATCATGTCTTATTTGCGTTATGATTCAGAGCCATACATATTGAAGTAGTCTAGTTGTATGTATGTTGTAAACAAGAGACTCTCAAATAAAATAAAGTGTACAATTCAATAATATTTAAACAAAATGTATTGTCAGTTTTCATATTAAACTTAAATTATAAATGGTTTTATATAATTAAAAAAATGCTTGTTTCTATTTTGTTAACTCCATTTGGCAAGCAACTTTAAGGGAACATTTGTTAGTACGTTGTTTATGGAGGTACATTTGTGTCTTTATGTTGAGAGCTTTTTTCTTTGCAATAAAAAATAAATGTTCTGCAACCAAAATTGAGGCATCAAAGCAAAAAAATATATTTTTCAATCAAATATTTTGTAGTTGCGTGCAAAACTTTATGCATTTTATTTATTTATCTACATAATTTTTTATTTAAAAACATGCTTTTAAAACTCTTTTTTTTGCTCTTGAAACATTTTGTTTTGCTTTTGAAATTTGAAAAAAAGAAAATGCATTTGAATTTTTTTTTTTTGCATTTCACGTTGGGTGATTAACAAGGCATATGCGATTGGTCTGTGTTTACTGAGTTTAACAGTAGTGACCAATATATGTGTACTGCTTATTGGCTCCAACACCTCATGGATTCACATTTCTGCTTTGTTTGGCAAACAGACAATTGGCTAAAATTTGGGACTTAAAGCTGGATGAGTAAAATACTTATGTTTTATGCTTGTGCTCTGAGGTCATACAAACTATTTGCAGTAGATTATCGTTACTTGATGCATTTGTAGACAATTGTTTTTGTTGGAATGCACATAAGATTTGGTCAAACAGTACGCCAACTGACGCAAACAGATCTTTGCCTTGTCCCCTTCACGCATCTCTTTATGCAATCGGAGAATAAAGAATTGGCACAATTTGACATTATTGCATAATATTGCTAATGATTTCATAAGTCCCATGGTGTGAACTATACTCACATCCCTCCCTGCTGACAAAGGCTCCTTGTGGTGCTTCTGGAATGCCCTTCCACACAGTGATGGATTTGGGGTACCCCGGGTCAGCCGTGCGTTTCTCCTCGTTGTAGCGCCAGTATTGATCCCCTTTGAAGAAGTAGGTCTTGCCCACTGGCTCCCAGCGCAGCGCTGTGTCAATGCCGTCCTTCGGGAGAGAGTTGCCCAGCTCCATCAGAATGTGAGGGTATCCAGGCTCGGCCGACACCTCTTTGAACAGCCAATACTTGTCACCTGCGGGATGAACAACATCATGATCGGATTCAGTTGGCATCAAAAGGAGAAAGACGTGATCTAAAATGGGGTTTTGAAACAATTCCTCTTTCTTGCCGAAATGACACAACGCACGACCCTCTTGAGTGATGGCATTCAAAGTATATTTTATATACCAACAATAATATGCAATCGCTTTTGCCTGAGCATTCAAATAAAAACATTTATGCCAACTTTGCATAACCTTAAATCTCATATGGTGGAAGGTTTCATTGGGTGTCGATCAGTTTTGAATAAACTTAATCCATATTGGGAGTGCAAGTAAGTATTGCGTTTTGCACTAACTATAAGGATTTTCCCATCACACGGATAATGACAGGGCCATATAGTAATAAAGTCACTTGATGTCTGAATAGTAAGGGATGCTCCTCCCCATTGAATAAGAATCACCTTTTAAAGTAAATGTACACATGATAGTAGCGCGCACTTTTCTAATTCAGAAAAATAAACATTCTGTTATTCTTCCCCATTTTTTCCACAGCTTTCAAAAGCTCCATATACTTAGCTACGGATGTGACTGCCTCTTTCACCGTTTTCCATTGTTGGCTGCTTTAGTCGTATTATATCTATCGCTCTAATGTGTCGGTTAGTGATAACTGTTTATGTTTCGGAAGTGGTGAGATCCAGTTGAGTGGGGATCCGCGGATGTGAGTAAAACCCTCCTGGCACCCTCCCTCCCTCCCTCCCTGGCTCCCTCCCTCCCTGCTTTGAATGTGTCCTTTGGATGTGTCCTTTTCAGGTGGTTGAAAAGATGTGTGTGTATTGCCTCCAGAGGAGCCCACTGTTTCCCAACCAAATGTACAGATCACTTTTAACTGAGGACTGTCTGACTGTGCATAGCCAGAAACTGCCACAACCGTCTGCAAATAGCCAAACCACTGCCACAACTGACTGTACATAGCCAGACCACTGCCACAACTGACTGT
>JACXGK010002767.1:0-51152 GCA_016801125.1 Novumbra hubbsi
TTATTAAAAACAGACGCAATCTTGATAAATCACAGTGCGTATGTTATTTTAATCTATTTACATTTCCTCCTCCCAGTATCTGCGAAATAGTATGTAAATGCCATATCTTGCATATTCCTTGAGACAAATTTATTAACTGATAAGGGCTATTTTTCACATTTGAAAGACAGTTAATAAATTGGGTTGTAGTGTTCTTACTCTGCTATGAGATTGCACACACTACATTTAATGCTTTATTATATCCGGCCCAAACACTCCCTCCAAATGCTCCTGGCCCGCGAGTCAAAAAGTTTGCCCACCCCTGGTTTACCGTATCACTTGCAGTTGTTCTTACAAGTGGATTCATATATGTACATACTTACTTTGCAATAATAAACATGGTTATGTACATGCACACAAAGCTCTATAGGATGTCAGATTTTCCAAAGTTAAAAGAGACGGGACATTTAAATATTGTTGTTCTTGCTAGTTGTGAAGTGTGTATGTTTGTGAAATAATAGTCGTGACCTAGCGGTAGTGTTGGCAGTATTTCGTGTCATTATTGTTCTCAATTGTTATGTATTTTAGTCTATCTAATTCGGGAATCCACCCCAAAGAGTTAGGAGTTCAAACCAGCCCTTTTCCAGGCATACGTACCCGTTTATTTTATAATCCACGATTAATACAAAACCGTAACCTTGAACTTAATTAACATTAATTCACCATGATTCAAGTTGCTCACGTTAAATACAAACAAATCTTCCTCTAGCCCAGGGGTTGGCAAACTACGGGCCGAGGGCCAAATACGGCCCGCGAGGCAATTCCATCCGGCCCGCGGGAGGTAATAAAAACGTTTTGAGGGGAATTAATAAACAACTCACCAGCCCATTCTAATACATCTGAGCCAGCATTTAAATTGTTTACACAATATAAAGGATCTACTGTATACATGTTTTAACTTTTGCCATGTTCTGGCCTGCATTGTTTATGATTAACAAATTACAAAAACAAATGTGGCCCTCCATTTAATTTCAAAATCTTGATGTGGCCCCCGAGCCAAAATGTTTGCCCTCTCCTGCTCTAGCCTCCTCTGCACGCACGCACGCACGCAATCAAATCCGCAAACGCGGCTTTTCTGCCTCCCCCTATCCGCTCCTTTCTCCAGTCCTCTTACTGAGGTGAAAGTTCAGTCAGTGCGCCTTGTAAAATGGCGGCTGAGTTAATCAGAGAGTGGAGCGATGAGCAGCTCAAAAGTGATGATCTACCCAAAAAAGACGTAATTAAGTTCATTCAAGATAATGCTGCCCACTCGGTATGTTTTATGTTTAATACATGCATGCATTGGTGTAACAGCGCACACTGAAACGTCATTGTTCACTTTTAGTGCGTACGCATGGTGATATCAGTTACCTCCGCATTGGCGGACCACTGCCAATTTAACTAGATGCTAGCTTGATAGCCTGAAATGTAATAGCCTACTTTAACACGGCATGTTGCTGTGTACCGTTATTCGTATTCAGTAAAATATCAAAACGCCCGGTCTAGTTTTTTTATGCAAAACTGATATTTGTTTAAGATTACATTTATTATTTTCGCAGGCCCATTGCATTGGGCCTACCCGTTAGTGTGCTGCACCATGCAGTGGGGCAATCGGAGACTGTTTTGGGGTTTTTAGTATGAACACGTTAACTAAGATTTACTGTAAGATTGTTCGATCTAAGACCTTATCTGATTTTAAGTTTCTTTGAGACGCGTCATTCGATGTACTACCAGATTTCGGAATGGCTCTATGTTATACACTCACTGTGAGCTGTACGGCTTTTTAACTTAACGACTTCTCTTTCCAGTTTCTTGCTGAACACAAGTTGCTAGGAAATATAAAGAATGTCGCTAAAACAGCAAAGAAAGAGCAACTAATTATCGCGTACAATGACTTGTTTGAGAGCAAGGTAAGTGAATTCGAATGATAATTTAGCTTTTTTTTTTTTACAATTTGAACTAATTTTTGCCTACAATGACTTGTTTGAGAGCTTGGTACGTGGATTCGAATGGTAATTTAGCTGTTTTACAATTTAATGTTACACGGTTTTTCATCTTGAAAGTAGTACTCTTGAGTCAAGGGAAACCGTAATCCATCGTTTAGCTTTTTCATACCACCATTGCAAAATTCAAGTACCTTTAGCCGCCGCAAGCATGCTGTTTTCAAGATAAGGAGCCATGCTTTTTTGTATAATCCACAGAGGTTTTTAGGTTCAGAACCCATTGAAGATGTGACGGAACATACAAAAACTTTGAAAATTGATGACAAGCCCAAAGAAGTTGTGGAAGTCTTGGATGAGGTACACAGTCTATGTTTGAAAAGTTTGTTTTGGTGCTTCACATAGAAAATGTATCAGGGTTAAAATAAAAAAGCTGCACTTTATGTTTACCAGGACTACAAAGTTCCATCTGCCTTGATGTGGCTGTCATAAAAATTGTGCAGTAGAATGGCCGCTTATGTTGTGCGCTTCATTTTCCAGGGTCCTCCTAAGTTCTTTAAGTCTGTGCTGAAGAAAGGAGACAAAACCAACTTCCCCAAGAAGGGTGACAACGTGAGTTGTTGGTACACTGGTTCCCTTGAGGACGGCACCGTTTTTGACACCAACATCCCTGCAAGTATGTTTTCCCTATCGCACACACACACAGACGCTTATTGTCGCTGTCAGACATATGTAGTTTCTGTCCATTTCCTCAAGTGAATACCATTACTGTCGTCTTCTCCCTTTTGCAGCGGCCAGAAAGAAGAAACAGAGCAAGCCACTGAGCTTCAAAGTGGGCTTGGGCAGAGTCATTAGAGGGGTAAGATCATAGACATGCTGCCTTGTATTGGATTTCTGGTCATTTATATGGCTGCTTTATGGGAGCAATTTTAGAATATTTATGATTCATAGGTCAGTGGTTTGAATTTGTTTTCATTGTGTATCCACAGTGGGATGAAGGCATCCTAACAATGAGTAAAGGCGAGACTGCAAAACTGGAGATCGAACCCGAATGGGCCTACGGAAAGAAAGGACTTCCTGACTCAAAGTATCTTTTAATCGGAACCATTTGGGAAAATATGGGATGGTTTTCGAGAAAGTATAACTTGCTTAAACTGTGTTTTAAACAAATACGTGTGGTGTTATTGATATGCTTCAAAACTGTTCTCTTCTAAAATGGCCTTGTCAAAACTCATTGAACTTACAAAGTACACTGCTCAGAAAGATTAAGGGAACACCTAAAGCACACTTTACTTTACATATGTCACAAAGTGACACGAAGTCAATGGAAACCAAAATCACCAACCGATTGAGGGCTGGATTCAAAGACACCGAAAACAATTGAAAACACAGGCTACTTCAACCTGTGCAAATTAAATTCCGGCAACTCTTAATGTCTCTCAGTAGTGTGTATGGCCTCTATGTGCTTGTATGTGCTTTTGAAAACATCTGGACATGCTCCTGATGAGACAGGGAATGGTGTGGAGGATCCCAGAGGGCCCACTGCACCGGCTTACGGTCATTTTGTAGGTCTCTGGCAGTGCTCCTCCTGTTCATCCTCACACAGATGAGTAGATACTGCTGCTGGGTTGATGCTCTTCTATGGCCCTTTCCAGTTCTTGTGCAGTGGCCTGTCTCCTGGTATCTCTTTCGTGTTCTTGAGACTTGACTGGGAGACACAACAGACCTCCTTGTGATGGCACATATGGCTGCAGGCACCGCCTCATGCTAACAGTAGTGACAGGGGCACTAGCAAAACTGAGAAGAATCAGTCAGGAAGGATGAGGACAACTCTCTGTGGCCGTCCCTGGAAAATTATTACCCTTTTGGGGGTTTTGCAGTTGTGCACCAGTTGTCACCTTTATTTGCACCATTATGCCTTGCTCCTAGCTGCATAGATTGATATTCTTGAAGTTAAAATGACTTGGTGTTGCACTGTGATTACAGGTTCCCTTAATTTGTTTGAGCCGTTTATAAAGAATGCATGTCTCATTTAACATGCATCTGTTTCCTACTCCCTTTCTTAACTCCAACCACCAGAATTCCACCCAACGCAAAGCTGATTTTTGAAGTCGAGCTGGTGGCCGTCGATTAAGGGACAGAAACCTTCCTAGCATGCACTTGTCTCCGTGGACGGGGGAAACACGGTGGCCGCTAGATGGCCATGCGCAAAAAGAACAGAAGTGGCTTTTTGTTGTCAGACCTTTTGAAGAAAGAATCTGTAATATGTTGTCTTAATTTACTTTTCAGCTTATGGTTGGTTTAAGTATTTTTCTGCTTTAACCAAGTCCTATTTCTGCTTTAGCCAATTCTTATTGTTGTATGAAGCAGGAAGAGACTCGGTAGCAGGTTAGGGTTGCTTGTGGGGATTTGAGATGGTGCCAAACTTGTGTTCTTTCTAGCATGGCCAGATAGTGCTGACCGGGCAACACTGTACAGATAGGTCATCCTTACTGACCACAGCTACCGCCTCTTTTCAGGATGTTCAGTTTTATTCCTGTTTTGTTTGTTTTTTTTGCATGTGTAATGTTCTTGTAAAGATGAATTAAACACATTTTCGACACTAAAAGAACATGCGTGCCAGATCTTTATTTGGTGAAAAGGCTTTATTTTATTAATTGTACCTAGCTAATGTCCCAGGTATATACGAGTCAGTGAGACTGTCCTTGAGGTCCAGAGTTGTTTGCAGTAAGCTTATAGGTGTGTTTCTTAGCTTAGGAATGGCTGTTACTTAAATACATTTCCAGGCATTGTAAGATCTATTATCATATCACATCTGTACCCCATACTGACATGTTTTTGTGTCAAAATTAATTAAAACGTCAAGCAATGTTAACTGGCCTGCCTGGCTAAAGGATTGTCAATTATTGGTTGTGGCTGGTAGTGCAAACACTACTCAATGGGCCTAAGAGTTTTGGGAAATGTTAATAAGGCATATAGTTTATAAGTCCTTTCTGAGTTAAGTGTTTCTCTAACCAAGAACTGATTCATACCTGGGATACAAGGACTGTTCGAGAGTATGAAGTGCAGTCAAATTATAGTCTATTTTACCTTTGTGATTTGTACATCAGTTACTTTTTATACATTTGAACATGGCCAATGTCAGTACTTACCAAGGTAGCCAAATACTGGTCTCTTGAACAATCTAATCATTTCACAAAAACTTGAGCAGAATATTAAATGGTTAAAAAAATCAATTAGTAAAAGAAAACACCATAAGACTCGAGCTGCCTGTGCCTCCCAGGTAATGCAAGCCTAAATCACTTTCATAGCAGGCAGACCGCCCATATAAGATTTGAAGAAAATTCACAGGATCCATCCTAACAATCCTGTTGTAGTTACACATTTTATAACAAACAGTCTTAAACGTATAAGCACCAAAGACCAGAAAAACAAGTTTAGTCCAAGCCAAATCTTTAATCTGTACAGGAGGACAACCTTTCAGGGAAGGGGAAATGAAAGGGGTGTAATGACAAGCATTCTCCTGAGGGGGGCAGGGTTCTTAGGAGTTGGCGTTGGGGCCCTTCTTCTTGCCGAAGGTAGGCACAACATTGACGAAGCGCCTGTTGTACTGGATGCGACGCTTGGCACGACCAGTCTTCTTCTTCTTCTTCTCCTGTTTGTCGACCTGGGGTATGAGACAGTGGCTGTCATTAGACTGGAGAAAAACATTACGCTTACAAGACAAAATACTGATACGAAATGTGATTCCAGTGGTTTTCAAACCTGGGGGACCCCAGCTGCTCTGTGTATTTGAACAACTATTAAGCCGGCAGCCCTTATTCAACTTGTCTGCTAACCCCCAAGCCCTTGATTTGTAAGTCTGTTGTGTTAGTTCAGGGTTACAGCTAGGATGTATGGGGTTCCCCGATCTATTCAGTAATATGACAGAAGTATTCAAGGGTCATTGTGGCTTACAGTCAGGTGTCAACATTCACCTTCTCTCTAGCTCACAGGACTGGTCAGTCCAGCTGGCAAACATACTACTGGCCAAGACATGATGTCATGATTAAATGTATTGGGATCATCCAGCTCTGAATGCCACTGAGTGTATAGTTATTCATAGGCTACATTATGTATTCATTTATCAATGCAAGTTGTTACTTTATTCTTTAAGCTCAGGATGCCATTCAAACATAAGGACTGGAGTAACTTGTTCAATGTGGTATGAAAATGAAGAACGTCTGCCAGCAGAAAGCTCAAAACCCCATCTCTGGTGTCATTTATAACCTTTACCATACAGAGGTTTTCCAATTCAGGTACTTGTATGTCAAACGCATTCTCGTTTAGATGATAAAGACATATCAAAAGGTAGATAAAAGATCTGCTGACCTTGGGTGTCTGTCCCCTCACTTTACCGGCACGAGCCAGGGAGCCGTGCACCTTTCCTGGTGGAGACAGAAAGTGATAAAACTCATGATTAGACCACCAGAAAGACTCCTTGAATAACCTGCTAACAACCCTAAAGTATACTAGGGTGAATCCTTAAACCAGCATAACCTTTATAAAAAAAAAAGCATATTAACTCCAGTGAAGCTGGCTAATCAAACAGTTATTATAGTAACTATAATACATTGGCTAACCAATAAAAGTGCTACAAAACATCAAGACTTTCACGTCACTATGTATACAATATAGAAAAAACTGCTTAGAACTATTCAGACTGAAAATAGTCTGGCTAATTATCCTGCATGCCCATTAACAATACATTAATGTGACACCACTGCACCCAATATCTACAAGCAAAATGACAAACATCTGTATTCTATATTTAGCAGTTTGGTGAATAGAGCAAGAGGATAAGTGGCCTGAAGTAATTTGCAAACCACATGCATTTGGATGCAATTTTTGTAACCGTGGCTTTGAGAAAAGTAATATTTGCAAATACTGCTCTTTCAACTGGAGCATGGAGTGGTCAATGCATAGAGTTGACAATCTTTTCAACAATCCAATACTTGCATATCTGTAATGACTTTAAAAAGGGGAAGGAGGCCTTTAATTCAAGTAAGTCCATATGGATGACAATGCAAAGGACTTGAGCCACATGCGGAGTACTGACCTCCCAGCAGTCTACCGGCCACCTCCAGGGTGCAGTGCTCGGAGATGCCACAGTCCATCAGAGAGGAAGCATCCTCCAGTGGGGAGCCGCCTAGCAGCAGAACCTGGTCTTCCACTAGCAGACCCTCCAGAGTCTGGACATGGACCTGAAACAACCCCCACAATCGTTACATACAAACAACAAAACAAGAAGCACCAGAGTGGTTGATTTTAGTCTGTGCCCCAGTTCCCATTATTGTTGCTGATGTACCCTGGCCTCTCACCTTAAGGTCTCTGACGGTCTCCTGGCCTGTCACCTCAAGGGTGTGAGTGTTCTGGGCACGCAAAAAGAGCTGCATCTTTAAGCTGTGTACAAGAAACGGGAATTAAGTTTCCGGTACAGCAGGCAGGAAAATGGTGTGCCTTAACTGGCCCACATGCGTTTTCTATCTCAAAGGCGTAAGGACCGATCACGAATTGAAAAAGACATTATGACATGTAGTCTAATCTAAGTGTAGATTGTTTTTATACTCAAACTCAATAGTTTATTAAAAAAAAGTGTGGGGTACGACTAAAGACAGTGTAATGCTGGTTAGCAAACTTAGTTAACTTACTACTGCGCTAATTATACCTTAATATGAAGACAATTAAGTTAGTTCATATTACGTTTGCAAATCAGAGACCTGATAAACGAATGTGAGGTTTTATTACAATACCACAACGATGTATAACTAATAACCGACAAGCACGCAAACGGACTAGCTAACATAATGCTAGCTAGTTAGCCAAATGGGGCACGCGGTAGCAGAAAAACTCCACTAAATGCCAGAAATAAGGCAATCCAACAAACACCTTTTTTGTGTTGATGAGTTACGTCATTATGAACAACATAACAATCTGATATATTACCTTCAAATGGTTGAAAATGCACAATTTTACCCTAATTCACACAGGCCTTACCTCGTTTGATGCTAGTTGTTCAACACTAGGCAAAAAAGGGCTTTCGAAGCGTTGGCAGTACGCATGTGTCAACGTGTGACGTAGTAGGTAAGCGGGGCATTGACTCAAGTAAAACACTCCCCACCCAAAACGTAAAAAGGTTTTGACACAGATTTATTGAAGCCTAAGACAAAATATTAGGTTTTGATTAAGGTTTTTTTTATAATGAAGGGTGGTCCTCTATGGGTTTTACACAGACTAAAACGTATCATAGAAAATCAAAATAGCACAACCTCAATGTTTTAACTTACTGCTAAAGATTGATAAGAACCAGGGTGTCAAACTTGTTCCACGGAGGGCCAAGTGTCTGCATGTTTTAGGTTTTACCTACAAATCGGTTCCCAGTTCAGACCTGAACATCCAGGTGAGGGTAAAAACGAACCAATTAATCAACCAGCTACAAGGTGGGAGCAAAAAACCTGCAGACACTCAGCCCTCCGTGGAACCGGTTTGACACCTCTGGATTAGACTAATAAGAATGTATTGCATTTGCAATGGGAATTTCATAAAATAGTCTATGTGCATGGTAACAATATTAATAAATAACAAGCTTTATAATTAGCATATTGCATACCCAACTAAACCTCCCCAAAACCAAGTTTAGTGCTGGCCAGTTACAAAATGTAACTCAGTGAACTAGGTACAAGGTCATGCCAGTTTCAAGAAGTTATGAACGGAGTACCATAGTGTAACCATAATTACACCTTGACATTCATTATGTATGAATATGGTTCATTCAGTAATAATAAAAACAAGCAATAAATACAATATCAATCTCTTTATTATCAAATTAGGTCAAAAATTAAAAAAAGAAACATTTCGGTACTTGTCCCAGGAAACCAAAACATTGAAATCTTTAAAATCTCACATTTTAGGAGTAGAGGCTCAGGGAGGCATGTCACTGGTACCACTACCCTCCAGACAAATCTATAACCTGTATCAAACAACTAGCTTCCCCAAGAAGAGATTGAGGGACCAAACTAATCAGTCATCCAATATAAGAAAGAAAAAGAAAACGCATACAATTTTGCCTTGTTTCAACTGAGCGGGAAATTACATCATTTGGAAATTTGCAGTGACACACATGCGTAAAGAGAACACAAAAAGCAGCCAGCCAATAAATGACTAGAAGTTGAGATGACGGTGAATGTTTCAATCAAATGGAAACAAAATGACATCAAACAACAATCAAAGAGGATCTAGCTGAGCTTAGCAAATGGGCTGAGTAGAAAGGATGTCTCCTCTGTGAATCCTCAAAAGGTTCTCTGTCTGTCAGACATCATGTGGGTGGGGGTGGGTAGTACTGGTTGTACTGCTGGGCATACTGGTTGTACTGTCCCCATGAGTTCTGGCCCCAGTTGTTGTACTGTTGCTGGAAAAAACAAAACAGGAACAAGGTTAGTAAGCACTGCTTCAACGACCAACCACAGAACAATGGTGTACTCCAGACAAAATTTATAATATTACATTGGTCATCCATTCAGAGACGGATGAAGAGTTACATCGTAACTATGTTTGCACTTTACGGTAGGACGTACCTGGTACCAGTTGTAGTTGTAGGCAGAGTTGTCACCCTGCATCATGTGGCCTGAGACGGAGTGGTCATCTGTACGTTGTCTCTTAGATTCAGGCTCCTGGGAACTGCAGAGACCAATCAAATATGTTCATGTCAAAAAAACTGGGTGGGTTCATAAAACCCTGTTTTGAAGTGTCCAAAATGTTCTTTCAATGCAGGATCAAAAAAAGTAGAGTGGCATGTCAATTTGTGCACCCGCTAAGGGCACTGAATGGCCTCTAGTTAATTACCACATCCAACAAACTAGCGCACATGCTGCCTGACAGTATGAGAGTCAACAGAAATGAAAAAGCTGAAATCTTACCCATTCTCTGCTTTCCTCTTGGTCGACTCATGTTCTTTCTGAAGCTTCTGGTGTTCATCATAAGCAGCCACTAATCTGTGAGGACGGTAAAAAGACATGGATTAGACTGACTGCAGGAAAAGCCTTAAATTCAGTGTTTCATTGACATTAACAAAGACATTAAAAATACGCATTGCTTTTAGGGTGTACTTACTTGTTGATGTCACTGCCAAAGTCCTCAAGGAATTCCACCTTGCGCTGAGAGAAGGTGAGGCGCGAGTCCAGGGGCAGAAGGCTGTTAAGCGCACGGTCAAAACAGGCCAAGATGCCCTCCTCATTCTGCTGCACGTCTCCGCTGTACTCCAGCTCCAGGAGGTTCAGATACAGCTTAGGACTTGTCTGGAGAGACACCATTTTCACGATTAAACGGTTTCTCCAAGCACGCTTTATCGTAAAATCGCATGCTGATATCAAGGTCCTAAACCAAGTGATCCCATTCCATCACGGAGAACCTACCTGGTCCTGGTCGATGGCGTCCAGCAGCACCTTGCGGGCCTTGGCAAGGCTCCTCTGCACCTTCAGCAGTTGCCGGGCCAGCTTCACGGCATAGAAAGAAGTCTCGCTGGCGTTCTTTCCAGACGTCATCGCCTCCCTCAGCAGGGCCTCTGCCTCCTCCAGGTTGCCATGGCGACGCTCCAGACTCACCCGCCGCAGACGTACCATGGCCAGGGATGGTACCGCCTCCTCCAGGGACTGCAAGATGCCTCGCGCCTCCTCAATGCTCCCTGCGGCAAAATTAGCGACAAACTCAGTTCCACCTCTGGGTTGACTGATTCTACACAGTTTTGTAGACATAGGATACCAATGACTCATTCTTATTTGAACAGACTTTTCAGGGAAAAGCCTACTATATAGTTAGCGTGTAACTCGTGATGCAGGTCAAACAACAACAATGTTTAAGTGTACAAAAAAAATGCTTTTTACAAGCAGAACGGCAGTCCAATGAATCTCGGACAATGAGAAACATCACCAACCCTGCTGTTCTTCAAAGGCAGCCCACAGAAGGTGGATGTTGGGCTTCCTAGGCAGGTGGATGGTGCAGGCCTTCTTGTATACGTGTCGCACTCCCTCAATGCTGTAGCTCTCTATATACTTTGCGTACTTCAGAGAGAAAGAAAGGGTTCGGAAAAAAAGGGGGGGGGGGGGGTTGACAGAAAAGGGGCGAGAGAGAAGACAAAAGGGAAAGGGGACGGCAACGTTTTTAAACACCCGTTTCCGGTCTGCTCAACCAGTGAATTTCTTCATTGACAAGATCGTGTTTTTAGAAATGTTTCTTTGTAAACCCATCAGCACCTTCATGGAACCAATAAGATAAGTTTCTGTAAGGTAGTGGGAGACGGAGAAGATGCAACGTAGTAGTTGGCAAATGCTGGAGTCAAATCTTGTGTGGCAAAGCTGGCCATCCCCTAATACAACAGATACAGTGATTAACAGATCAACGTCACACGCAAAGAAGAGATGTCAGGGCGATTTACTGGTCAGGAAGTGATGAAATCGTTGTTGGGGAAAGTGCGAGGGTGTCAGTGTTTTTCTCTCTTTATTTTTTTTTTTTTTTTAGGGGGACGGGCGCAAGCGTCAAAGGTTAAGGGTTGGGTTACCTTTGTCCAGAACTCCTCGTAGAGAGCACAGGCGATGAGGCAACGCTCGAACAGAACAACCACGCGTTCGGGAGTGCCGTTCTCAATCTCAAAGTCCAGGTATTCCTTCCAGTTGCTTAGCTGGGTCTTCTCCAGGGCTTTGACGTGGAAGTAGGGACGTTTTATCTGCAGGCGACAAAAGAAACACAGCAATCAAAAAACTAAAGTAACATTATTAAATCACTTGTTTAAAAGTCACGTTATTAACACTGGAAGGGAAATATTGAGATGGATAGTTCACCCCAAAATCAACATGGTCTGATTTTCATACCTCGTGTTCCATCTATTGTGCAGACATCTGTAGGGCTCAATCCCAAATGAATGAGAAAGAGTGGCACCATCCAATTCCTTCTCGACCCAGCTTGACAAAAGCCCACTTTAGAGGTATGAAAACTTTGAGGGGAACTATTCCTTTTAGCAATATTCAATATAATTGGAAGATATTCAGATAGTTGACTGATGTCAGCACTCACCCCTTCCTCGAAGGCCCAACGTTTGCTGACCTCCTGCTCGTTCTGGTTAAACAGCTCCTGGCGTGACTCGATCACTCTGTGGCGCATGTTCTCGATCTCCGTCACCCTCTATACAGGACACAAGACAGGCAATGTTAACGTCCATGTGTCGCTTTAAAGCGGTCTCGTAACATTCTCAATCTCCAGTGATTTGCAAACGCTGCATTGTCCAGCTGCCAAGGTTATTTACATCACCATGAGGCCGAGAGAGAGCCAGAGACAAGCGGGGGGGGCCTGTTGGAGGTTCGATCTGGGGCAGGGCAGGGTATGTACCATATACACCCTGCCCTGTAGGCCAGCCCTGGTGCTGGGGACTGAAGAGGACGAGGGGTCACTCGACTAGGCCAGCCAGCCCACCATCCGTCCATTCCTGACCCGCTTTAAGCCCGAATCCCTGACTGGACGATGCCACCATGAATCCCACACGTACACATTGGCCTGGCTGCTGATGGAAAGACACCTCTTCAAACCTGCACAGATGGGTTTCTGTCCATGGATGATGAAGAGACGAGGGCCTCCTTCCAAACCCTCTGGCATATCAACACCCACCCTGAGGGAGAGGAGGCGGAGTCGTACCTTTGCAGGATCTGGGAGGTCCTCCGTGCCGGCCGGGAGATCCTCAGGCTCGACGGGTGGCGTTTCTTCTCCCTCTCCGTCCTCACTGACTGGGGCTATATTGGCTTTAGCAAGCTCCACCCTCAGCTGGACAAACTCCTCCTCTGACAGGAAGTGTTTAGGGTTGTTGCTCTGCACGTGATCTTTGAATCTGCAGAGAAATTCAGTCCATTAATATGAGAACGAGTGCTACCCAGACTAGTGAGTCTGACGAGGTTATCAGTGCTCAGAGTCTTCCCTGAGACACTGATCATAACCCTCATGAACTGAAAATAAGCCGGCGTACCTCTGGAGGTGCTGCGAGTAGAGCTGGGTGGGGATGCCCAGGATGCGGTCGTAGATGGCCGTGACGTGGGCCAGTTTCCCCTGCTCCGTCTCCCAATTGATGTAGGTTTCCCAAAGACGGTCAGAGCGGAAGTCTGTCCCGGATGCCAGAACAGCATGCTCATATGCACTGCGGGACAGAACAAATTAATACATGAGTAACAATGTGAGGACCCCTGGCTTGTGAGCAAAAACAACACCAAAATACAACCATTGTAATTTTAGGGGAAATAAACTCCTGTCATTAAACTGTTTTTATTTTTTACCTTTACTGGTTTTCAAAATCTTTTTCATTGTCCAGCACCCACATTTCTAGTACTTGAAGTCAAACTGAAGGTTGCAACTTCACCCTATCTTTCAAAGTTATATTTTCGTATGTGCCATTAAAATGTGCTGTGAACATTTCCTGCACAAAAATTGGAAGAGTCTAAATAGTTCATTTATGTGATCTAATGGGAATAAATGTCAAGAATGTACACAGAACTCTGAAATGTTGACCACACCTCATTGCTAAATTTATTTTAACAAAGACAAAAAACCCAGATTTGGCCCCGGGTTGTAAGAGTGTAGAGATCTTACGCTCTGATACGTGACGTAGTCTCTGGGTCTTCATGATCTGCGTTTTCCTTGATGAAAGACAGATAGTGTAGCCACAAATCCACACTGAGGGGGATGGCCTGCACACCACGACGGTACACCTTGGGACAGAAAGACATTGAAGAATGAGAAAAACTGTCAAAAGCAAGTGGAAGAGAGTTTAAACAAGATAGACTGAACAAAGCCCTTGTCCCGTAACCCTTCTCAGCACTTTCAGATGAAGACAAAACAGGCATAGAAGCTACAACAGCAACTAAAGCCAGAAGTGGCTGTGTGCGGAGGACATACCTCCTCGGCCACCTGTGCTTGGCCGTGCTTCTTCTCAATGTCCGCATACTTCTTCCAGTAGCCGTAGCAGTAGGGATAGCGCAGGAAAAATGCGTCAAATGCCGCCCTGACAGCGCCAAGATGATTCTGGAGAAAGGCAGGGTAACATGTATTACTTGCTTCCTAACAATGTTTTCGACGAGACAAAAATCTAATCCAGCCTTCTATTAATCAAGCTTTGACCAGATTTAGTCTCAGAGATTTGAAACATTGTCTTACAATACAGCTCAATTTGACAGTAGATACAGTTGAAGTGCCAACATAATCTTTGCTCACCTCTTGCTCCACATACTGCAGAAGGTAGACCCATCCATTAAAGTCTTCTGGGTTCTCTTCACATCCTCTAGCCAGCTTCTCAAACTCAGCAGGTAATAGAGGCTCGGTAGGCTCTGGGGGGAGAGGGGGTTCCTCGGTAGGTTCCCCCGGTTCGGTCCTGAATTCTTCCAGCTCCATGTTCGTTGGACTACCATCTTCCGCAACCATTGGTGGCTGGGCTGGATCTTGTTCCAGCTGACTTTCAATAGCCTTAGACATCTGCTCGCTGTGAATCAGAGTCTCCGCTGTGTTTTTCTGTCCATCCTGGCTCTCTTCAGACGATTCCTCCATCTGATTCTGTTGTTCTACCTGCGGAGAACCGGACTGCTCATCGGATCGATCCCGCTCCTGGTGCACCGTCTGGAATAGCTCGGCACTTGCTAGCTGGAAGTGCTGCACTGCCTGTTCAACTGACCCAAGATCAGACTGCTGGTCCTGCTGTATTACCCCTGGTGATGACTGGTCTGACTCAGAGTTTGAATTTGAATCCTGCATAACCGTTGTTAGGTTGTCAGGAGGAACCTGGACCAATGGGGAAAAAACACCAAATGTCACTAAGAAAATAGACAGAGGCCTAATATTTTTTACTCGCCCTAGTATTGCAAGGGATTGTGGTGAATAAACATGGTCGTTGCCAGTGTTAACTTTGGCTTGACAACAAAACTAAAATAGCAACTAAAAGGTAAGGTGGGACCATCATCAAGAAAGGCCCACAGGATTTAAACCAGCATTTCTATGCTGTACAAAAAAAATGTGAAACTAGACATCCCCAATGTTAAAAATAAACTATGCACACATACCTGGTCCATGGTCCATTCAGCAGCATGTGTTAGAACAGGAAGGTCAGGCAGGAAGCCATCTCCATTGCCTTCCATTGCAGGAGATCCACCACTCACAGGGCTGTCTGTGTCCAACATCCCTGTCATGGGCTGGTCTGAGAGGTGCAGGTCTGTGGGGCAAGGAACATACATGATCAGAGAAAACTTCAATATCATCATCAACAATTTGATTAATATCAAAAATGAAGATTATTTTAATTATTAGCAAGTTACAGGAAGCTAGTGTGGTATGGAGACAGGATCCAGACAATGTTCATAAAGTGCTAAAGGTTATATTGACATTACTTGGAGATTTGGTACAGACACCCATAACCTAGTAACGATGTACCATCATTTTCAACAACAGTTGGCCGTCGCAAAATTCCAAGGCTGACACACAGGTCCACACATCTAGATATTACTAGTTCAGCAAGAGATTGGCGTATTTCATTGATGCATCTCTCGACATTGGTACTCCAGTACCAATTCACGTAAATTGTAACTGGGCTTGGCAGATTGTGAGACAGCAGAAAACATTATTTTACATTGACCGCAGCAGCTCCCAGTCCCACTTGCATGTGCACCAACTTCCTTGTTTAACGCTAGCTAGCTTACTTACTTACTTTATTCCTGGCGCGCGTGCGGCTTAAGTAGTCAATAAACAACTTCATGAGCCAACAGTACTTATTAGGTAGTTAATACTTAACTATTGCGATCGGTCAATCAATCACGACAATAACTATAGCGTAAAATGTATACTTACTACCGAACTAACTAGTTACAGGACGTCGAAAATGTGCTAGCCAACTACGCCGGCTAAAGTTAACCATATTAAATCGAGGTGGCTAACTAATGTACCCATTCAGTATATACTCAAAATTAACACGTTCGTCGTAATTTTATTTGAGTTACTATGTGTAATCGTAAAGATTATAGATAAAGTCGACCGTTCTATTTAAATCCAATAATAGGCCGAGTATTACAAGCCTAGTTACGACGACAGCTTTAGCAACCCTGCCTCGCGTTGGGCCTGCTACCTCGCGCTGGCTACTGATCCACCATCTTCGGTTCACATTATTACTGCAAACCGAGTGTTAAGAAGTTCACGATTCATATTAATTTATTTATTTTTCAAATAAAGAGTTTAAGACAACTTACTAGTATCTTCCATGAAATTTTCTTCAGACAAAGGTGTATTTCCGTTAGATTAAACGTTCTTAACTAACATGTAGCCGCGTTTCTACGCATTCTCCAGCAGGTTCGGAAGGGCAAACATAAGATGCGCATGCGTCGTGTTTTAGAGGGGGCGGGTCTACTAAGCATAGAACATTAAATTATGCCTACCGGGGGTACATCGGGTTACGGTGATTTACACATGTTAGTTGTGCTTTTTAGAACAATCTACGACGCCTATACTATAACCCAGGGTCATGAGTCCTCTGTGAGTCATTCAAGCAGCAGATCTACTTCGCATTATTTGGCACGTGGGCATTTTGTGTTAGCCCGCCGAGAGAAATGGAGAGAGCGTTACGGGTATAAGTGTAGACAGCCAGCTTGTACATACATTTTTACTTCGGGGGTTGGGGGGGGGGTGATCTTAGCAACGCCTCTGCTAGAACCATCTGCCTAGTGCAGCCAATGTGCTGCTAAAAAATAAATTGAACGTTGCACATCCTATATACCATAGGTGGTTTGTACAGATGGATCCAGTAGCTTTCACTGGACAATTCTTAGTTAAAAACTGAGTTAGCCGAGAGGCAGCACACTTCCGAAACAAATGCAGTCAACTTTTATCCGATGTAAAACACCCCTGAAGCGGGCGCCAGGTACAGTTAATAGAGCTTCTCAATGTAACCGAGAATCCAGGCCATCTTCTGTTTTCAATAATGGTTACAATGTATATGATACAGAATATCTGGCTACTAATAAGTTCAACAACTGCAGCTATTCATATTTATAATAAAAAATATAGGACAATATTCCTCTGGCTTTGGTGCTAGTTTTTTATGCTATCAAACAGTTATATATATATATAAAACAAATGTTGCACCCATTTCCAATATTAGCTAGTGTTGCTTGTCAGCCAATGTTGGCTTGATAGAAAAGTGTGCTTGCATACTGTTTTGGTCACCTGAATGATAAAGGTAGACTAAATAAATAAACCCAAATCTCACTGTAAATCAGACTATTTTAAGAATGAACACATCTTGTTCCTGGTATATTAATTTCCTTAACGAGTAACTCCATGAAAAGTGTGTCTAAATCTCAGTGGATTTGGGCTGATATGAGGAAACACTCTTTGTTGGTATTTGACAACATGTTTTTGGATGGATTTTAGTATGGATTGGAATGTAATTTATACAAAGACCATCTATTAAAGAACAAACATAGCTATACCTTAAGGGCTGGCTTCACAGACACAGATTAAGCCTAGTCTAGTACTAAAAAACAAGCTCAACTTAGTTTTCTATTGAACTTCAGTTCTTTACTTTTTAGTCTTACCAGCCCTAAGGGTTTAAGTATCCTACTGCAACTAAATTTAATCAAGGGTTTAGCTCAACCGTAGATATTAAGGGCAAATGTTTCACATTAACTTTCACACATTCTGTCTATTTGTAGCCTATTTTAAGTTTGGGTATAAGGGTATAAGGCATCAGTATACTATGTTTTTGTTGAATTAATATTGGTGTAATTTGTAAAAAAAAATCCATGTGGAAAACTGACCTTTAAGTTTTCTAAATCTAATAAGCAAATACTTATTTCATTAAATATGGTACTGTTGGTTTTCACTAGCCTCTTTAACCACGAAATCATGAACACCACCTATGTCTACGTTTCTTTTTATTAAAAACCTAACTCTAACATTAACCTATACTGTTACCATCATTGCCTAACCCAAATCTCAAATTAAATCTGAAACCTTTTTTTACTTCGTAGCTGTGTGGAATCCAACATACCGGCTTCAGAATAACAATATTCTTAGGAGCATTATTTGAATTCACTCTCATTCAGTGAACATTTTCGACCTCATAATTAGCCGCCTTATCACGTTAAGTGACGTAAGCTCATAGATGTGTTAAACACCGAAACGGATATTCACAAGAAATGTAAAAACATAAGCTATAGGTTTTTCTAAATAACATAAACAAAAACTACAGCATTTAATTCGACACCGAAACGTGAAGCCACACTGAGAGCCCAAATGGCGTCCATTTCAACTATCATACGATCGGTTGGCTGTTGAGTCAGTCGGTGCGCGCATGTCAAATGGCGTAGTGCATGAGCAATCCAGAGGAAGTGGCGGGTGATCTGGGTCCGCACCTTTTCCGGTAACAGCACCGCCACCGAAGCTAGTGACAACCCTGTGACTGAACGGCTGTAGAAAGAGGGAGAGGCAAGAGCGGGGAGAATCAACCTGGGGACCAGGTGGTTGCCGCAGTTGCTGGTAGGCTGCCTTTTAAATTTTCCAACGACACACAGTTTGTGAGTTTAATATTAAGCGCTATTTTCAGCCTTGAAGAGTGAGCTTTAGACAGAAGGGTAGCCGATTAAAGTTGTGCTCTGTCTGACACCCCTCCCTTTTCTGAACCGTTCTTGTGTTACAGGGAGAGAGTAGAGAGAGGAAGAGCTGAAAGTCGGATGAATGAATGAATCATTGACCCATTGAACATTCTAGACCTGGATGTCCGGACGGAGGTGATTTTATTTGTCTCCGCTACAATGAACTCCCGAATAAAATTGTTTTTTTTAATCTGGCAAATGGAATAAGGGCAAGTGGACTACCGGCAGACAAGGAGGAAGTCGGAACTAGCAAGCGCTTTTGAAAGGGCCTAATTTAACGCAACTATTAGTCTATATTTTATATTCCTTTCTGCATTATAGAAAACGCTGCGGTACTTACTGGGAAATGAAATTGGAATTTAAAGGATATCAGTGCGCTAAACGGTAAATTAGCCTTACGTTTTAAATCGAAGTGTTGTGGATAAGATTCATATTTCCCCACCCTCTCCCGTACACCTAAACGTCCCATTGTCAAACATTTCAATTTGCCTTTGCATCCCCCTCTGAGAGTGATATTTCTTTCCATTGTTTTGTCGCGATTCTGGAAGTGTATCTGGAAGAAAAAAAAAACTTTTGGTAACTGCCTCTGTTTTTTTTTATATATAGTTGTATCAACCTACGACTGATTGACTGTCACGTGGACGTGTTCTGTCAGACAACCTGCCACAGCAATAAAAACGTTGTTTTTATATATAAAAAAAAAAAAAAAATCAGCCCTATACAAAATCAAAGGGAAGACATTTAGATTCCCCCCTCTCCTAAGGCAGAAGATATTTATGCCCAGCCTACAAAATGGGGAAAATGCTTTCAAAGATTTTTGGCAACAAGGAGATGAGGATATTGATGCTTGGACTTGATGCTGCTGGCAAGACCACCATCCTCTACAAACTGAAGCTGGGCCAGTCGGTCACAACAATCCCCACGGTGGGTTTCAATGTCGAGACGGTCACCTACAAAAACGTGAAGTTTAATGTTTGGGACGTCGGGGGCCAGGACAAGATCAGGCCCCTGTGGAGGCATTACTACACCGGCACCCAGGGACTCATCTTCGTGGTGGACTGTGCCGACAGGGATCGAATAGACGAGGCCCGCCAGGAGCTCCACCGGATCATCAACGACCGAGAGATGAGAGACGCCATCATCCTGATCTTCGCCAATAAGCAGGACCTGCCCGATGCCATGAAGCCACACGAGATCCAGGAGAAGCTAGGTCTGACCCGGATCAGAGATAGGAATTGGTACGTTCAACCGTCGTGTGCGACCACCGGTGATGGACTATACGAGGGCTTGACCTGGCTCACCTCAAATTACAAATCTTAATGTTCAGGATTTGTTATGCTCAACCCGGACTGTTCGGTTACAGTCACAAGCAAAGAAGTTATATGAACAAGAGATTAGGGGGGGTGACAAGCTGAGAGAATAAATGATTAACATGACATCTCAGATGATTAATGTATATGAATGAGGTGTTTAATTATACTCCCTTTGCTTTTGATAATGATAATGACTTCTTTATAACCCATATTTTCTTTATAAACAAGAATACAATTGTTTTGGCTTGCTTTTTCTTTTTTTGTTGCTATCTCATTCTGATATCCTCATTCTGATAACTCGATAGGCTTCACCAAATATTCTTTTCAAATCTCTGAAAAGATACAGAATCTTTTTTTTGTCTTTACTTTTGTTTTTCAGGATGGCAGTTTTCAGGGTTAGAAAGTGCTATTTTTAGTCTTTCTGTTATAGATACTTTAGGAAGCTTTCTTCTATTAATTTTTCATGCAGTTTTCTCATGACCCAACTTCCACACAAAGAATGGGAAAGGCCAGTGCCTCCTTTTGAGAAAGTTGCCTGTTCTTATGTGGAGAACCGGAAATCAGGGGGCTGCAGTTCTCATGATCTTTAACTACCACCATGGCTTTGAAAGAGTTAAGAATATGTATGACTTTATGGACCTGCAAGGACATTATGAAGAACTGTTTTCACTTGATTGATTGTAATCATTGTTGCTAAGATGATTGAGGAAAATGTATTAATACTTAATTCCTTTAAACAGTGTTTGCGTCCATGATGTCTGCTAGGGGAGCTATTTTAAAAAGACACTATAAGGACTCTGGACATATGGACACTGTGACACGGATGTTCTGTTTTTTTGGGGTCAGAACCTGTTACCACTGATCTCTTTAAGCCTCTATTCTTCCAAGAGCTTCCTGTTGAGTATTTGTAGTTCTGGCTGCCTTTTGGGGAAATCTCTGACTTTTAGCTGCCCCAACAGACACCCTGGTGGAAAACACCTTCATATGAGTCAGCTCTGACTTTTAGGGGGATTACCCTGTCCATCTGGGGCTTGGGGAACGTAATACAAGAGAACCTCCTTTGAAAAAAAGTAAGACATTTGTCTCCTTTTGACTGACTCTTGGAGCATTTATTTTTCAACCCCCCCCATCCTCCACCGCCACTTCCAGGGTGCTTTTCTCTCCAGTAACTGGGGCCTCCCTGCTTGTTTAATAATTTCACATCAGCCGTACAGCTCATGTCCTGCCGTCGGGCGAGACTGTACCTTCTGTTCATCAGTTATAGATGAGAAAATGCTTTTGTTTTATTATTTTTGTCTATTTGCTATGCTGATGAAACAATAAAAAAAAAAATATATCCAGATACTTGTGAAAGTGGAGCGTTTTCAATATGAAGCCTAAACGCCATCTGAGTAACGTACATGTCTGAGCCATTTCAATGACACAAAAAAGGAAGTGAAATTTGGGCGTTTAAAATTTGAATGGAGAAAAAAAACTTTTGACGTGTGAGCTGCGATGTCTGTTTGGCGTGTTTCCGTTGCGTTCTTGCTGGTGTGAGTCACAGGCTCTGAATAAGTGATGGTATCTCTGGTTGCGGGGTAGTGATTGTCAGGCAGCTTAGACTTTAGTTTCCAGGCCTATTTCAACAGTTCAATGCTTATCGCCTAGTCAACCTGTTCAACCTAAAGTGCTTTTTGACATTTATTTTTGTGTGTAAAAAGAAAAAAAATGTTTTTGTTGTTTTTCATCTGTGTTCATATTTTTTCTGACTTGACATTGACTTGTAGTTCTTACGTTTGGTTTTGAGGATTTGTGAGACTGTTAATTAGCCTCTAATAGCCACAAATTTACTGACAGTAACTGGATTAAACAGGCACCTGTCTACTGTAAATAGAGGTCAGATGACTTGGTGGACTGGATCACCCAAACAAGACTTTGTCATACCAGTGTTTTTTACTAGGTCCGTTGACCTTCAATATTGTATGGATCCAATTATTTATTTAAATAATACATTTGGCGAAAGTGTCAGTCACACTGAAACTACTTTTAGTACCCAATGTAGACTTAAACTTCCATTAGGCACCGTTTCTGGAGTGTGCAAATTCACATTCTTCCCATGTAAGCTAATGAGCGCTTGCTGCATTATTAGCCATTCAGTTGGCCGATGTACAATTATGCGTTTCAGTTCACACCAATAACAACTTGCTTCGTGTTCCGGGCTGGAGAATGATGTCATCCTTTATGCTCGTGTGGATTGTCAGCTTCACAAAAGGACCCAGTAAACCAGCCTGGCTGGCAGCCTGCCCCGGCTAGATGTCTTCGGGCATAGGTCTAGAATCAGTTTACACAGAGATGTTTATTTGGTCAAGTTCATCCTTGGAGAGTGCGAAAGGCATGGCAAATTATTGACGTGTGACATCGCCACCTGAAGTCAGGAGCCCCTGAAGTGAGACACGTCAGTGTAATTGTTGTTTGGGGTGTGGCCCGGTCGCTCCAGAGTTTGAAGTTGTGCTTCTGGTGTTCTTCTAACGATGTGCAGGTGTTTTGACCATTCAGGTGACGAAAACTAACAAATAGCAGTTTAGGTCATAAAATATTTGCGGTTTGCGCTCTTGTGTTGCCACGTAACAATCAGGCAGCTAGCGCTCAGCAGTTAGTCAATGGGAGTAAAGGTCAGCCCTGCTTTCCTCTTACTCCTTCCATTGTAAAATGGAGGCATAACTGCAAGGTTTCCTAACGTGATGTTTGTTTTGTGTCAGTCAATTTGGAGTTTGTCCTGATTGTCGCTGTGTTGAAAGGATTGAGTTCACAGTGACTGGGGGCAGGCTGGACAAACAAGGTTTAGTTTAAGTGACCCTTGCAATAACAGATTGCAGTTAAACACACCAGCATTTTGCCACTGAGGCTGTCTGTGAACTCCACTAGATTCTAGAGCAAGGCTGCCTAACCTTGTTCCTGGAGATCTACTGTCCTGTTGGTTTTATCTCCAACTCTAATTTAGCACACCTGATTCTAATAAGTAGCTGGATGAAAAGCTTAATCAGGTTAATTACAAATGGGGTTGAAGAGAAAGCCTACAGGACAGTAGATCTGTAGGAACAGGGTTGGGCAGCCGTGTTCTAGAGGAACAAAAGTGCAATTCCCTCTGCTTGTAAGGTAAATGTTAGAAAAGGTAGCATGACAACTTGTTGAATGCTGAGCAGTATATGGCTTTCACATTAGCTCAGAGAAGCACAGACAACAAGGCAAAGACACTTGTAGACCAAGCAGAATCAGACCCGTACTGTTTGATTGAGAAGTGCAGAAGTACACTTGTCAGAGGACATTACAGCTGTCATTTCACTCAGCGGATGGACAAAACAGGTTAGTTTACATACTGGGCTGTCAATCTCACTGGTGAGCATACGTTGACCTCAAAGATATGTGTTCTACTGTGTTTAACCAGGCTTCTGAAAATGATCACAATACTTTGACTACCATTAGTTGTAAAGTCCTCTGTGAACTTAGTAGACATGTTTGAACTTTCTCGGTAAATGTAGTTCAGAAAGCTAAATTCCATGCTATTCTAGTTCTAAAATGTTTACATCAAGATTAATATAACTTCTATTGAACCACTAGCTTCAGATTGTTTCTTTAAAAAGATGTAGAAGTGAAAGACAAAACAAAACAGAAATAACAACTACTTGCAGAGTTGTTCTGGTTGTAAATTATTTATTCAATTTTGTGTGAAAGTGTATGGAACCCAAAATACATGTTTAGAGGATGTTTGTTTGGACCGTTGGAGTGTTAATGATGTTCATCAGGTTAATTGGCACTTCTTTTGGAGCCTGCCTATGAATTGGCTACTTTTACATTTAGACAGGCCTAATTAGCCTGACTTAAGCAGTAGCATTTATGAAATAACTCTATTCACACAATCCATTTCACACATCTGCAGTTCAGACGGCTTTGTTAAAGCAAAACCATAGTTTGTTCTGCTTAACCCTTTTCGGTTGTACTTGTATAACTTTACGTATCCCAAGCTGAGTGTCCAGGGTTCTCAATTCAAAGAAAAGGGTTTTCCTTGGAATTTTTTTATAAAGACATGAAACTCCCATGTACTTATTACAATATTTCTTTAAACAGTAAAAACAACCAACCAAAGTTATATTATGGTTGGTTTAACTCTTGCTTGTTGCAGAAACCTGTCAGTACACCCACCAGTTTATGTGTTTGAAGTGGGTAATGTAAATTTGGACCAGTGCCTCTCTGCAAGTTTTTAAAACAGTCGTGAGGACCACCAGCACTGAATGGACAGAGATGTTGCTGTAAACTAGGTCTCCGCATCTCCAAATATTCCTCTGCAGACTTCCTATGAATAAATATTGTTTCTTATGGAAATGAGTAATTTGCTTTACTAAAGCCCAGAACAATTTCTATGCCCTACGTTTTATCATGGGGAAAAGTGCTTTAAAACTGCATTCATCTCTGCCAACAACTGGGGTTTGAACAGTTCAGCTAATAAATGACCATATCTATCTGGAGGACCTTTGACCTACATTAAATGTGCATAATGCAATATTCTCAAAACCGTGCTTGAGAATCCCTGCTTTAGATTAAATGCAGTTTTGACATTCGAGTAATGCACCCACTTTGGTTAGGAGTGTCTGCTTAACTATTTAAATGTTAATGTTAGCATCAAAATCACTTGGAAGAAAGGCCTGTGTATAGTGACATTGAGCAATGTAACAACAGTGGGTGATTCTACTTCCATGCTGTGGCTATTTGCCTGAAAACCCTGTGAATATCTCTATACTCAATACAATATCTCTAATGACTTCATATCTTCTGTCCTTTTTTCTTTCAGTAAAGTCACAAGAAAGGTGAAAGATTCTAGTTATACCTGAGTGCAGTTTCACTTGCTGGATGATAAAGGAGATAAGTAAGTTTAAAGACGCTGTCTGCCCAGCTGTGGGTGCTTTATAATGCAATAGGAAAACATAAAACAATCATGCTGTGATTTAACAGTGTCACACAACCTTTAGGCTGCAACCAGTCTTTAAAAATTGTGACAGAGATTCTTCCCCTTTGCCTTTGTCCACATGCTAATAATTATGTAGGACCTTGAGGGGATTGTGCATCTGGTGGCGATGTGTTGTAGGAGTAATACGTCCTGCGGCCCTCGGAAACAGGATGTGGTTTGAACTGCCAGGCCTAAATGAGAGAGGAATCGAAGTCCTGTTTTTTTTCTTTAACAAATTAATCTGTGATTTTTAGCCCCCTTGCAGTCAATGATCACAATTGATAACGTGTATTACAAAGGTTTAATCTAATCATGTCAGCGATTAGCTCCAGGAAAGGACATATATGTTTTTTGAATGGGTCCTAGCAAATTATGTTTTCTGTTCCCGTATATGCAGTTTCATAAGAAGTGATCCATACAGCAATTCTGTTTGATAGTCCACCCTGAAATCTACGGTGGTTCACATTATAAAATATTTTTGACTGTGTATTATAAATGCATTGGACCTATGCTATAGAGAGAAGGAGCTAAAGAGGACTATTTTTTGATTGGGTCCATAGACAGATGGGCATACATCAACTTGAGTACAACTGAAAATAAAACAATAAAAGGCATTACTTGATCCAGATCCAAGATATCAATTCACTTGTGTGTTTTGTAATTAGCAAAGCTACTGCAATTATCTGGATTGGGTTTAGGAATAGCATTGCCACATCAGCAAGATCATGTGGAATGGCATGATTAGCCAACCAAAATCCCCCACTCGTACCCTCACACACTGACCAACACTGACTAGGCGGTGTTAAGTACAAAAGGATAATTAGCGGTGTCAGGAGGAGGGTGTGTTCCAAAATGACTTTCTGGGAGCATGGGGGTCTGCAAAAAAAAAAATCCTTAGAAATTTTTTATGGAGGAAGACTTAAATCTTTGTGAGGTAACATGTAAAGTAAGACTGAGTTCAATCAAGTTTGAGTGTGTAATTTATAAAGAGATTTATAAACTTATTTAGTTTATCATCTGCTGCTCTTTTTACCTGCCATTATCCTACTGGGAAAACCTTAGTTGTTATATTCTTCAATGAAAATATGCAATCTTTTGTTTAAAATTTAGTATCTAGTCACAAAATAACGATGTTTGAGCTGAAGCATTTTGAAAAGCAAGGAGCTAACTAAACGGCTTCTTTCACCTGTGCGATAAAGTTCCCTATGTTCACCAAAAAGAGCTGTTCAACAAAAGCCATTCCTTTGCGAACTACCCATCACTAATCAGTCTTACCTTGTCAGTCATTCAGATTTTTGTGAATGAAATGTCCATTTGTTGCATATAGAAAAAGTGACCGAAAAGGAGGCTTCTATGCTCGGTCAATAAAATAGTGGAGAGTGTGGAACTGAAAGTACAAAAACAAGAAGTAAATTACTAACATGTTGCCTCCCTGTGCTCTAATTCACAAACACTCACACACCTGCTGCAAGCACACACACATAAAGACTGCATCCTTAAATAGCCCTGTACTACATCTCTCCCAACAACATGCATTAGGCTTCAACAAGAGCTAAAACACCTGCTACAGTATGCACACCTGCTGGACACAAACACATCTTCCATACATTCTCTAATGGCCTACGTGTGGAACCAGCTGCTCATTCTGTAGTTCAGTCAACAGGTCCCAGACCAGCCATCCATTAAATTTGTCAGAAGTTGCCAAAATATGTTCACCCTTGTACTTCAACTAATTCAATGTTTCTTAAAGAACTGTAAAAACAAAAGTTGGTATCCACATACCATATGTATTATCTCTTTAGTTATAGTGGTGGAGGAAAAATAATCGGAATAATTTACTAAATCCTAAAATGAACCAGACAATATTATTGGGACACTGTACATGATGTAATCAAGAGGTTTAAGCTCAATGCCACTGTAGCCAAACTCACTGAACGTGGCCACAAGAGAACTTTATGTAAGATTGATGAAAGGATTGTATGATTGTATTTCGAGAAAGCACCTCAATCAATTACAACACAGGTCCTAGCTGACCTACTGCTGAGAGACAGACATAAGAAAGCCTTACCACAATTTGCTAAAACACCCATGAACATGCAAAAATCCTTCAGGGACAATCTTGTGTGTACAGATGAGTTAAAATTATTGTTTATGGGGAAAGACACCATCTCTATGTTTACAAAAAAAGCAAAACGAAAAAATCTTTCTCAGTCAAACATGATGGAGATTCTATGAAGTTTGGGGGATTTTCTCTGAACGTGTGCCTGGAATCAGGATTATACCACAGAATTTTGGAGTGCAATCCAGAGTCAAACATGACACTTGGGTCATTGTGACTTTTATGACAAGCTATGCAACTGGTATTTTTTTGAAAGTTGGAGAGCAGCTGCATTCTCTTTTATTTATTCAGAAGAAAGTGCCCCTAGGGACAATTCTAGCAAGTCTGACATGTCTAAACATTTATTACGTTTAGAAAAGCAGTAGGACACAGGATTGGATAGTACCAAATTGGACAAAATTTGTACTAGATGCACTCCACTGAAATTGAATAAAATGGTAAATGAGCTCATGCTCACCACTGTACACCACTTGCATGGGTACAGTACCTCAAACACTGAGGTGTTGAGTAAGAAATCCCCTGTAATGTCATATTTTTTGTGTCCAGATGTGTCTTTTTTTACAAGAATTTGCAAAAAAAGCCCCTCTTGTCAAAGGGAAAACTGATTTTTATGAATTCATGTCCATTAATTAAAAATATATAGTGTAAAATAAGTGTTTACATAAATATTCACCCCCTTTAAAGTGATTCTAATTCAACAGAAGTCCAGCTAGTTGATGCCAGCAGTGTCACAATTAGTGAAATGGAGATCACCCGAGTGCAGTTGATGGGAGATGTGTCTGGGAGATCCAGTCTCTGGTTCATCACTATTCCTACTACAATTGCAACATGTAGACAAAAGAACACTCCAAGCAACTCAGAGAAAAGATAATTGAAAAGTAAAAGTCAGGAGATGGCTACTAAAAGGCAACTCACTGGACATCCCACAGAGTTCAGTTGAATCCATCACTAAGAAATCGAAGGAGTGTTGCACTTGCACAAACTGTGTGTACGGGCAAGAAGAAGACTGGTGAGGGAGGCCACCAAGACACCTACGACCACTCTGAAGGAGTTAAAAGCTTCAGTTGCTCAGATGGGAGAGACTGTAATTGGAGGTCCAAGGTCAATTGGAAGAAAGTTCTTTGGTCTCATGTGACAACATTTTAGCTTTTTGGCTATCAGACTAGATGCTATGTTTAGCGAACACCAAACACTACACATCACCACAAACACACCATCTCCACCGTGAAGCATGGTGGTGGCAGCATCATGCTCTGAGGATGCTTCTCAGCAGCAGGCCCTGGAAGGCTTGTAAAGGTAGAGGGGAACATGAATGCAGAAAAATATTGCTGGAGGATAATCTGACTCCGTCTGCAAGAGAATTACGACTTGGGAGAAGATAGATTTTCCAGCAAGACAACAGCCCCAAGCATACAGCAAAAGCTACACAGAAATGTTTCAAAGACAACAAGGTGAATGTTCTGGAATGGCCAACTCAAAGCCCAGATCTAAATCAAATTGAGAATTTGTGGCTGGATTTGAAAAGAGCTGTTCACACCCGATCCACGAGCAACCTGACGGAGCTTGAGCTGTTTTGCAAGAAACAATGGAGCAAAATTGCAGTGTCCAGATGTGCCAACCTGATTGAGACATATCCACACAGACTCAGTGCTGTGATTGCAGCCAAAGGTGCATCTACTAAATACTTACCTGAAGGGGGTGAATATTTATGCAATGATCTACTTTACCTTATCTATTTTTTAATGAATTGATATTATTTTGTAGAAACCTGTTTCTCTTTGATATTAAAGAAAGTCTTTTGGCAAATTCCTGTCAAAAAAGCCAAATTTTATTGACCATGATTTCATGTATTAAAGCAACAAAATGGCGAAACATCCAAGGGGGGGAGATTACTTTTTATAGGCATTGTATTTTATTATCACGTGTACAGTATTTTTATTTTTAAATGCTTTGATGATCAAAGGTGATCACGCATTTCATGTTAACGATAGTGTAGCAAACTACCTTTTGTTTGTGAGTCTTGTGTCAAAGGTTGTTTCTGTGAATGTACTGTGCAGTGGAGTGAAACTGACGCTCTTCCTGTTGACCCTTGTTTTCTTCCCTTCATCCCTTTGTTTTCTCCCTCACTGCATGCTTCCGTTTCTGTGTCAAAGTTGAAAGTGTTCTGCGTGTTTGTGTGTGCCTACGGATATGTGTTTGTCTATTATAATAATGAATGGAATACTAACTGACAACATAACTGTTTGTGTAGAATGACTGTGTTGTATGTGGGGGAGTTGTGTGTGAGGTTCCACAGAGACTATTGAGCCATGGAGAATCTGCTCAGCCATCTGCTGAAGCACTGCCTCTCATGAGAGACACTTTTTTTAAGGCAAAAGGCTCATCACATATCATCTGCAAAAGCAGGGGTCTCCAAACCGTTCCACGGAGGGCCGAGTGTCTGCAGGTTTTCATTCTCACCTTGTACTTGATTGATTAATGATGTCACTGATTGGTTAGGTCTACCCTCATCTGGTTATTTAGGTCTGAACCTGGAACCAATTTACAGGAAAAGACTAAAACCTGCAGACACTCGGCCCTCCGTGGAACTGTTTGGAGACCCCTGTGCAAAAGGATCAAGGGAGACCCACAAACATGTTGTGTAGGTACAGCTAACAACCGCAAAAATAAAACTGCAATACTGTCAAAGCGACACAATGTTTTATAGCCTGCCCCCCAAAATAATGTAACTCTCTCTATATATCTTTTAAAAACATCTCTAATGCATTATCTGATTAAATGTTAAAGATAACATCATCACCTTATTTTCCTTACACAACGCCGAAAGGACCCACAGCTTTAGTAGACGAGTCAGCCCTCAGACACGAGAGGCCAAATCACTTACTGCTAAATAACTTTGCTTTGTTTGCATTTGTTTCCGTGGCGACGGCCTGACACCCTCTTCATGCCCTGAGAAACAGAAAGGGACACAGGGGATGTGTTGCCCGGCCAAAGTCATTGTTCCACTAAAACGCCCCGCCTTCTTAGTTTCTTCTCTGCAGTCTCGGTCTTACTCACTCTCCAACAATTTTTTCCAAAAAACTAGCACGTCCTCTGAACACTCCAACATTACGTGCATACGTCCTTCTTACCGCACTGCTTGCTAAAAAGCAAAGGTTCTGCTGAAATGAGCCTTTAGCAATTGTGCGTACAGGCTCTCGCCCTACCACAAGACGTTGCTATAGAACAAAACCAGGTAAAGCAGCCATACAGACCCCATTGACAATGCTGGGTCTTGGCAGTTATTTAGACCACCGCATCATTCAGAATCTCTTCTTTGATCATTTCTAGATTGAAAACACATTACGAGCGTTCTGATAGGTCCCGGAACAGTTATGGCCAGAGTGAGAACACACGTGGGTAAGTTGATAATCTGAAACTCTTGCTTAGAGGCAATCCATTCGGTGAAGACAGTTTTGTACAATGCCCCTTGTTTTGACGTCACCATAAACAATTTCAATGGAAGCCATCTCAGACAGAAGTATAACCAACTGTAGACCAGCGGAAGAACACAGTTCAAGTTTTCCAGCAAAAGGATATGGTTACTCTAAACTATAAATTGAGTCATGTAGGTATTTCGTGAAAGAGAAAGGAAAACTATCAATGTGTGATGCTGGACTGTTGTTATTTCCATGTTCTGCTAAACCACAAGCAGGAAACACCTTGATCCTGCATGTTAAAATTTATCCAGGTCTAAAAAAACTCCCCCTCCTGAGCCATACTGTGTGTGTGCATGCAAGTGCGTGTGCGTGTGTGTGTGTGAATGTGTAAGAGGGCGACAAACTGAATGTGTCACTGAAACTGGGGGCTAGAATGAGTGATGTGTTCTTGTGATGTCAATTTTGACCGGTAGTTCAGAAAATGTAGTAGTAATCTGGATGTATAAATGCGTTTCCAGAAACAAACTTTGCGTGCTGCTCTCAGTCCATGACTAACTATAAATCTGCATCCAACGGCCGGCTGCGTAGTGACTGCAGGGAGTAATGCATTCCACACTATCACAATTATGAATTCTGAAATCGGCACCAAATATGGTTTCTAGACAGTCTTTCTCTTTGTGATTCTAGTATAGTACTGAGGGCTGTCTGCTTGTCCCACTTAATAAGATCCCACATGGAGATATTGAGGTAACCAGAGAAACAAGTGTGGAACCGTGGCAACAATGTTATGTGGTGCTGACAGTGGGCAGTGGCATGTGAGAGCCCCAGTAATTCAATCTCTGCTGAATCACACCTGCAGTCAGGAAATGCACTACTACTTTCTTCTCCCAGAACATTGTTGGTATTTGGTATTCACATGTTTATTTATTTTGTTCGCATTGGAAGAACACAAGAAAAGCAGAGAAAAAAAAAGCCAATCTGAGACATTTTACACAGAACTCCAAAGAACTCGCTAAAATGTCTGTTATGTCCATTTAGCATTCAAACATTGTTTTTTTTTTTAAAGAAAAATCACACAAATGTGTGAAACATTGGGCCACTAAACATTGTATAGGACCTGGTTATCGGGCACAGGACAAGTGAAGAACTGTATTTCTAGTAAGGAATACACAAATAATGGGTAGTATAACATGTAATCAATTACAGTTAAGTCTGTTGAATACTAACTACTGGTAAGTATTGATTACCCCTAAGAAAATGTGTCATATGAACAAAGTTAGGTTAGTGATGAGTTACAAATGGTGTAGGTACAGTCTTCTTCAATGGGTCCCACAATAAAAAACAATAAGATACTTTGACTGTAAGAGGTCATTTAAAAGAAGAAAATGAATAACACTCGGATTAGCAAAGCATTTAAGGCCTGGTTTGCCCGGCTGCAAACCTAGACATCAGCTTGTTTAAGAAAAAATAACAAGAGATAAATCCCATTGTAATCCTTTCATGTCCTACTGAGGTGTTTTCAGAACGTCATGGTCGGACAATAACCCCTCCTAACTAACCCCAAGGGTCTACAAATAATTTCACATTTAAATACCACAATATATTTTCACCCCAAATAATATCCATTTCTGAAACTCTTTTTGATCTTAGCTGCCTCTAAAAACACATGACTCAAATAGACATATGTGTTATAATTCTGTACTTCATTAAGGAGAGTTGTATTTTTCTTAGTTTTATTGAAGTTTAAACTTTGTGAAACATTCTTGGGACAGTCCACCATATGAGATTTTTGGTTGAACAATTTCAAAAACGTAAGTAATAAATTGCATGAACAATAAGTATGTTCACATAAAGCTGCATGTTCTGAACAATATAAATGTTTTTTTATTTATTGTGTATTTGTGTTTAAAGCACAGAACAACAAAAAGGCCATGTCCCTTAAACCACCAACATGCAGGTTGTGTATCAGGACTGAGTTGTCTGCTGGTGGCAGGAGAGAGTGGAGTAGCTAAGCACAACATCCATCTAAAGGTCGTCTTGGTTAGATGATAGTCAAATGAATGCCAGGGAAGCAGATTGGTTACTGGGCTCACAAACTCTTCTTGTTTTGCGCTTCTGGTTGCCGTTCAAATAAAACACATACGTACATACCGAAACTATTATTCCAATTCAAAATTAGGAGTTTTCCTTCGCTCCTAACTCTAAACCTGACCCCAAACCCAAAACATTAACCCAAACCAAAAACATACCCTTAACCTCTAATTATGACCCTTCCATGAACCCTAAACATATCCAGGGCTAATAATAGTCTGTTTTCAGGGACACATTCCGACACATTTTCCGTCTTTTGCCATTATTATGGGGATTTTTTGGTCCTTATAGGAAAATAGGGAGACACAGACTGATACATGAAGAAAGTAAGTGACTGATCTCACTAAGCCATAAACTACACTGCCAAATGTATGCCACATCTGGTTTATCCAGTTATTAGTCATGTGAAATACATGCTGGTATGTTCCAGTAGTCCCAGACCAGTGGTAGTAGAATGTTTTGGTAAGTACATCTAGAGAACATTCAAATACATTCAACTATTCCTGTACATCAGCCGGGTATTTGTTTTATTGATAATGCCAAAGTACTACAGATACTCAAATCTTCACACCCAGTTTAGGTATCCAGCACTCAAGTGCCAGTAGCCTCATCAAGAATGAAGACTGCAAGCGTTCATTAGCTGGAGCAGATATTGTTTACTGCTGGTGTCACATAAATAGCTACACTGAACTAGGTTATGGTTAGGTTTACAAATTCAAGAAAGTTTGTAAGTCAAACTACTTGTTATGTAAAATGTAAGCAATGTGCAATCTGCCTCAATTTTGTTTGCTGTCTTGTCAATGGGGCTTAAGAGCCAGGATGGTTTGGGTCTGGGGTGTTCTGGAATGTACCTTTGCTCCCTAAACTTCCACGGAGCAGTGATGTTATTCTGAGAGGTTACCCTTGAACTAAATCTTGCTAAATTTTCAGGTTTAATAATAATGTTTTGGTTCCTTACCTCTTATAGATGTTCTGTTGTGTCATGCCATTTCTATGGTAACATACTGACAGTCTGTCCACCAGTAGCGATTTTATAAAGCCTGACTGAAACCCAAACTTCCAAATGTACACAGTGTTGAAGCCTGAAGGACTCATGTTATCCTAGGCTAGCCTTATCTCAAAACCCAACCGTACTTTAGCCGCAGGTGATGCTTCAGCATTAGAGATCGTCTGTGACCTTCTGGAGGCCAAAAAGATTCCCTTACAGGCACAGTGGCATACAGTGTCCTGGCTGGGTCTCTTCCAGAACCTGCAGCACAGGGATCACTATCTTCCTGGTCATAGAGTAAGTAACTAGAACATAAAGATGGATGAAGGACAGCATGGGTCATTGCACTGACTAGACCCAATTGAAGATGTGACTGATTGGGTATTGACCCTGGGTAATTTAAGTCTCAATATCTATGTAAGCCTTCTGAGGAGAAGCCTAGTCAGAAAACTTTTTAGGAGTTTTTAAGAGTTTTCATGTACCCTTGCGTAGCCATACCTCTATAACCACGTTGTTGTCACGCCTACTTTAAAGTAAGAAAGGATGAGTGTTTTTTTTCATTTGTGCTGATGAGGAACAAGTTCTGTTTGCTGGTATTTGAAAACTTTAGGGACTCTGTTAATAGTACCGCCCTCATGTGGTCAGAAGCAGCACTTTTTCTATGAAAGGGAAGTCTCGCTTTTGCTTTCTCTTTACACAGAGACACATTCTAATAACTTAATATTTATGCTGATCCTAACCATAACCTTAACTGCTTAAACATAACCTTAACACTTAAAGGTTGGTTGACAAAAGGCACAACCGTTACTTTACCATTCATATCTCCGGACTGAGTAAAGTTAGAAGCTTACGTTTGTCCCACGTTGTAGGGTACTGTCTGCTGCAAAGAATTATGTCTCAATTATTTATTTCTGTAAAGTAGAAGTCTTCCAATCTCAACCACAAAAACACGAGATTAAAATTTTCAGATGTGGCCAATTTGGTCCCAGAATCAAATCTAATCTTAGATTTTTGTATAAAGTGTTATAAAGTAAACACACTAAGACAGGGACCCCACAAATTGATAATTTGGGTGATGTTTTTTAGTTTTTTAAAGAATTATGTAATGTTTTCATACCATACAACTTATAGTTATTGTAAACCTCTGGGGATTGATGTAAAGCAGCCTACATGTTCTGTTCTACTAGGCATTTCTAAATAGAAAACAACTACATGTCAACATACATTTTTATATTTAATCACACAATTTCACAAATATACTAATAGAAGCTTCTCAAACAATGTTTTCTATTTCAGAATCCATTATATAAAGCATATCATTCTACAATAAAATATGACCTCTTGAGAGGCCAAAATGTCAAGATAGTGATTGGATAGTGATCCTAGACCTTTAACGGTTAACAATGGTGCCAGTACTTTTTGCCCATTGGTTGTATAAGTTGCTCTGGTAAGCCGAAAAGAGACCCAAAATGTGTCTAATATGTCATTTATCAGCAGATTTGTTCCCAATGTCAGAAAAAACACTTGCTTACAAACATGGCATATAATCTGTAAGTGTGGTATGATATTAAACTTATATATCATGCACATAACAACCACATATGACACATCAAGGTCAAAACTTGAGGTAGCATATACAAAAAAACGTTATTTTAAACACAAAATGTACAGACAGTATCTCTGATCTTGGCTTTTTAACTTGTTTAATGCTTTTTAATATATTTTAAGGGACAGACATCAGGGACAGACTGCAACAGATACAGGGATTGGACTGCTGAGGACTGGGATATTTTCTTTGATGAATCCCCTTTTCGATTGTTTGGGGCATCCTGAAAAACCCTTGTCTGGAGAAGAAAAGGAGAGCGCTACCATCAGTCCTGTGTCATGCCAACAGAAAAGCATCCTGAGACCATTCATGTGTGGGGTTGCTTCTCAGCTAAGAGGGTGGGCTCATATTTTGCCTAAGAACACAGCCATGAATAAATAATGGTACCAAAACATCCTTGAGAGCAACTTCTCCCAACCATCAAAGAACCGTAGCCTCCTACCGGATGGGAGTGGCTGAAACAGTCTGTGTCCAGGGTGGGAGAGGTCAGCCACATTCTTTACAGTGTGCCTCAGGGTCCTGATGGTGTACAGTTCATCGAGGGATGGCAGATTGCAGCCAATCACCTTCTCAGCAGATTGAATGATATGCTGCTGTCTGCTCTTGTCCTTGGCAGTGGCAGTAGCATTCTAGATGGTGATGGAGGAGGTGAGGATGGACTTAATGATGGCTGTGTAGAAGTGCACCATCATTGTCTTTGGCAGGTTGAACTTCTTCAGCTGCCGCAGGAAGTATATCCTCTAGTGTCCTTTTTTTGGTTATGGTATTGGTTTGGAGATGGTATTTTTCTCCCACTTGAGGTCCTGGGTGATGATGATGCCCAGGAAGTGAAAGGACTCCGCAATGACTGAGGAGTCACACAGGGTGATGGGTGCGGGTGGGGCTGGGTTATTTCTTAAGTCCACAACCATCTCCACTGACTTCAGAGCGATAAGCTCCAGATTGTTCTGTCTGCACCAGCTCATCAGGTGGTCGATTTCCCACCTGTAAGCGATCTCATCCCCACCAGAGATGAGCCCAATAATGGGCAGTGTGATCCACAAACTTCAGGAGATTGACGGATTGATGACTGGAGGTGCAGCAGTCGGTGTCCAGGGAGAAGAGTAGAGAGGAAAGGACACAGCCTTGAGGGGATCCGGTGCTGATGGACCAGGGATCATTTTCCCCAGCTTCACGCGCTGATCTACCTGCAGGAGTGACAGCATGCAAGAGTGAATTGCAGAGGTCTTGAAGAAGAAGGGCCAACACTGCAAATATTGACTCTTTGCATGTACTTAATTGTCAATAATAGCCTTTGACGAATGCTTGCAATATACTACAGTATACCATAGTAACATCTGACAAAAATATCTAAAAACACTGCAGTAGCAAACTTTGTGAAAACCAATACTTGTATCATTATCAAAATGTTGGGCCACGGCTGTGTTCCAATGGCATGTTGTGTTTGCTAATCCAGGTTAATCATTTGAAATACTAATTGGTCATTAAAAATGGCTTTGCAATTTCGTTAGCACAGCAGTAAACTGTTTTGCTGATTAAAGAAGCAATAAAACGGTCCTTTAGCCTAGTTGAGTATCTGGAGCATCACCAATTGTGGGTTTGATTACAGGCTCAAGATGACCAGAAAGAAAGAACTTTCTTCTCAGACTCAACCGTCTTATCTTGGTCTGGAGGCCTCGATGCACAACTGCCCAAGAGGACAAATACATGATACATTATACACACAAACAGTAACCGCAAAACACCAGTTTCAATGACAGCAGTTAAGAGGTGGTTCTGGGATGCTGGCCATCTAGGTAGAGTTGCAAAGAAAAGATGCCTAATCTCAGACTGGCCAATAAAAAAAAAAAGACTAAGATGAGCAAAAGAACACAGACACTGGACAGAGAAATATTGGGAAAAAAAGGGTTATGGACAGACTATTCTAAGTTTGAGGTGTTTGAATCACAAAGACACTTTGTGAGACCCAGCCAAATTAAAAGATGCTGGAGGAGCCCTTGAGGCCATCTGTCAAGCATTGTGGAGGCAATGTGAGTGGTGGGGGTGCTTTGGTGGTGGTAAAGTAGGACATTTGTACAGGGTTAAGGGGAGCAGTTTGATCATATGAAGTGCCAATCAAGCCAATCCAGCTTGTGGGAGGTGCTTCAGGAAGCGTGGGGTGGAATCTCTTCAACAAACTGACAACTAGAATGCCAAAGGTTTGCAAGGCTGTAATTGTTGCAAATAGATGATTCTTTGAGGAAGGCAAAGCTTGAATGACACATTCCTATTAAAAATCATTATTTCTTACCTTACAGATTACTATTTTCTTTTAATTATGCTATATTTCCTACTCAAACTAATTTGATGTATGTTTTCATAGAAAACAAGGAAATGTTTTCTTTATTATATTTACCTTTATTTAACCAAGTTCCATTGAGATCCGAAATCTCTTTTACAATATACACTTGGCCAAGGTAGCAGCCGTACAAAAACATAACATATAAAATGCAACATGTACAACATGATATACAATCCACAGTAAAACAAATGAACAGCTATTCAAACACAGTGGCATCTAAAGAAAAACAACCACATACCTCCATCAACACATTCATTTACAGTATCTCACAAAAGTGATTACACCCCTCACATTTTTGTGAATATTTCATTATACCTTTTCATGTGACAACATTGAAGACATGTCACTCTGCTACAATGTAAAGTAGTGAGTTTAAACCTTGTATAACAGTGCAAATTTGCTGTCCCCTCACAATAACTCACACAGCCATTACCGTCTACACCGATGGCAACCAAAGTGAGTACAGATGAATACTGCATATTCATCAACAGATATACATTTGTGTAATGTTAGATCTTTTAGAAGATTATTCCATGCCCAAGACGCAAAGTAGGAAATTGCAGTTCTCGCCAGATATGTCAAAACCCGAGGTGCATTAAAAAGCAACTATTTCGAAAAGCGTAGCCGATAACTCCCAAAGCTGAGATAAACATCGCTTTGTAGATATAATTGACCCCACACTTTTGAACAGTAGTGTACATGCACACACATATTTAAATTAGAGCACATTTTTGACATGACAAGTGAAAAACTGAAACTCCAAACGTACAATAAGTCAGTGGAAGTGGTACTGAGTAAACCTACATGCCGGGATTTGCTTTAAGCTACCTGTAATTAAAGAATGGCAGGCTTGCTGACCCACATTATAATGAAGCCTTAACTAAAAAGAGAAGCGGATATACGGTTTCATTACGTCAGACTTTATCATGACTGGCATCTAAAAGACATTTTAAAATTGTTCACACTTTTCTAAATCAATGAAAACAATTTGAAATAAAGAATCGGAAAAATGATATGGTGCCGGCTGCCAAGGGGATAAGACATTACCTCCAGAATTTGAAACCGCTTTTCTATTTTACATAATAATCAGTGGCAAGCTTCTCATCAAGACCTTGTCACTTTGATTCATTTTAAAGGGAGATTGTTGCTCTCTGAATTCATTTCAAATAAAGCACACAATTGTAAAGCTGTATTATTATTAAAAAGTATTTCTGAAATATACGAACATATACGGAGCCTACAGTACAATATGCTATTTTAGGCACAGTATAGTTGTTTATCAAAGTGTTTTATTAATTGTCCTCCCCTACAATATATGGTTCAGTCGACTCCCTGCCGCGAGCTGTTTTTGTACCCTCTGCTACAGAACAGATTGGTCGCGCGGGCCTTCAATTGATTCGGTAGCCAAGCTACAATTTTTCTAGAAGATGCGCGCTCACGGAATCAAAAGAATAAAGCGAAGAACAAAAACTCTGAAGAAACGATATCCTCTATCCAAACTTGGATAAAAACAATAATTCAAGTAACTTCCTCGTAGTTTGAACGGTGTATCAATTCTTTTATTTAACTACTAGTAGTACTATTGCGCTCAAACGTTCACAAGATCCAGCCAGTCTCTCTGATGAATTCGCCAAACCAGGACGAGGATGATGTTCCGGTTAAAGACCCGGTAAAATACGGCGAGCTGGTCATATTGGGGTGAGTAACAGTAGGCTAGAGAGATACATAGTGGTTAGAATCACCGTACCGAAAACTGACATAATCGTCGTAGTAGGGTCACGTATTGGCTACTACTAAGTAACAATACTACTATGCTAACCTACATACAGCAGCAGCCTACACTAGTCTGTACGAAAAAAAAACATTGGAACGACGAGGTGAGTACAGTAGATGTGGAGTTGTTTTTGTTGTATCCACTGCACAAAGAACACGTTATCTTGTCTTTCTTTTATTAGTATTATTTTTTGTACATGAAATGGTATCGTGTGCCACTAATATTGCAGGTATGTTAGAATTTTTGCGAAGTTGCGAAGCTAGAGAACGAGCGCGAAGGTAGCCTAGCAAACGTAACTTTCTTCGAACCTCGAATGGGTACTAATTGCATGCACTAGTTACATTGAATAATTCTTGTTACTTTGTGACTGTCTACGAAGGTGATTGTAAATAAGTACCCTGATCAAATAAGTAATTCTTAGACCACACTGAAATGTAGCTTTTTTTCTTCAATGGAGATCTGAGTGGGTGTAAAATCAGCGCCCGATGATGTCATACTATTCTGGAGCTGTGATGATCGCAGAAAGTGGGACACTGGACGAAACCAAACCAGCGGATAAAACACCGCCTAACACATGCCGACACCTTTGATGGTTGTTCACTTAGGGGAATTATTCAACAGATCCACACAGACCAACTTCATCATTGACAAATGGTTTACTGCATGTAGGGTAGAATCTTTTTCCCCCCACACATGGACAGGAAATGCGTAAGAGAAAGATAGTCAGACATTCACCATTTCCTTCCTTGCTGCTCTGTTGCCCTGGAGATCAATGGGTTAACTGTTCTTTTTTCACTTATATCCTGCTGCCTGCATCCAAGCCTGTGATGCACAGATATCATGACGCCCATTTCTTTCCCTCTGCAAACTTCCTGAACTAAACCGCTGTCCATTCCTCAATAAACATCTATCCCTGACTGTGGCCCAGGTCAGAATAGCTGGAGCAGTAGAGTTTCTGATAGGACAGGCTGGATTGGTTTTGCATGCCGCTCCAACGCTCTCCTACATACACAAGGAAATATTAAGGGGTAAGGGTTAAGCCATAGTCCTTACTTGAACCCTCCTGACTCTAAACACCTTATGTTTCTTCCTAGCAGAGGCTGGGGTTGAATCACTGCATTCTCCCTTCTCACCGGTTTCTGTCAGTAATGTTTTAGTAACATACAAAAACAAATATGTAAGGAGGGTGGAATGCAATCCCTCTTAAAATAACAGAAATTATGACTGATTGCTGGTCCTGTTAACAGATCTTGTATTAGCAATGTGGTAGTACTAGGAGTTTAACAATGTGGTTATATGTCCACCTAGGCCTCATGGCGATGCTATCTAAACTCTGCTGACCATCACTGGCACGTAGTCAGGCTGCACTAGAATACTGATTAGCCACATTCCTTCCCTCAGCAGCTAAAGGACACTGAGAGACAGTGAGAAAACAGCTGTGCGTGACACTACAAGTTCTTCTGCAGAAAAGCTATTGGAGTCTCCCTGTTTCCTTTGTGGTGAGACTAGGCCTGTAATTAAATGGCAATGATTTAGTCATTACATCCAATCTTCTTCACACACACCCCAGACCCAAGGGTGTTCAATGAAAGGCTTAACGTTCTTCCCTGTTCACATCTCTGATCACTAGCTGCAGGATGGCATGGGGGAGAAATGGGGAAGCTCCCTCTCGTCTTGGCAAAGAAATCATGTGTGAATTTCCACCATTACACGCCTTTATTCTGCTGTGATGGCACAATAAGCCTGGTCTGTCTTATTGATCACATGCTCAGTGCAGGGGGGTTCAATGTCTGATCTGCATTGAGTCCCTTTCTGCAATCTCGTTCTTTTCTTTAGTTTGAAATGGCCCCGTTGATCTGCTGCTCTCCTCTCAATCACACAAAAATACAATCTGCTCTAGCCTACTTCTTTCTGGAAGATTGTATATCTACGTAAATGAAGTTTCTTGTGCTGTATTGGCTATATGCTTCGCTTTCATTGTTGGACATGTCGATCTCCCAAATAAAATAAAATAAATTATTAGTTAGAAAATGTTACGGAACTCTTAATGAGGGAAATCAATTAATCCATTAGAGTATATAACCTTCAGGTTGTTGGGTTTAAGTCTAAGCTAAAGACATGTAAATCTGAAAAGCAAAGCCAGTCCTCCTAGCTCTTACATTAACACAAGTCAATTTTTTCTTATAGTTTATTTAGGATACTATTGTGATCTTGTTTTGAGATTGTAGACCTTCTCATCCTGCCTATAATTTGTCTAAATGCTTACCTAAGGTTAGACGGCTCATTCCTCACCAGACTGTTATTTCTCCATCAATGCCTGCCCCAGTGCGCGAGCACACACACACACACACCCTCTTCCAATTCCAAAGATCCACCAGAGTTTTGCCTGTTCTTTGGCTCTGCGTAGGCTGTTTATAACATTATCTTCTTCCATGATTTGTCCAGTTGAAGATGAAGTTCATTCCAAAAAGTTTGGGTGACCAATAGGAGGGCACTGGCATCGTATATCACAGCACGTTATGGGTAAATAACCGTCACAGGACACATTTTGAGAACGCACACTTTATATCGTGCTCTTATCAGCTTTCCTCCCCCTCCCTAGTGCTGTCTGCTGACTCTAGATGCAGCTCACTCAGTGGTTCTACTGGCCTCCGCTAAAATAAGCTGTGTGTCGGGGGGCAGAGGGAGTGAATATTTCATACAGTGCACAGTGGACTCCGTTACCCTGCTGAGTGGGCACGCGGTAGGAAGATGGACGACACCTGGCAGCAGGACTCTACGCTGGCTTCTTTGACATGGACCGTATCTGTTGTTAACTCAAAATCAAGGCGATACTTTTAGGAGCGCAATAAAACTGTTTTAATTACATTTAAAAACAATTAAAAGTACAGTTTTAATTGTCATTTGCTAACAATGAGTCCCAACACCTAAGGACAGTAACATGGAGCCAGAAGTATATTTTACATTCATTTCAATTATCTTCTTAAGGAATATGGATAGTTTTTTCTGCCATGGTCATGGACTTGTTCTTTTAGAATGAACACAGGACTTGTGGCAAAACTGCTGCTTTTTATTTCCTTCCTTTTTGCTTCCCGCTCTCCCTGCATTCCTTCTCCCCCCACCATCTCCCATAATCCTCTGCCTGTTCAGCTTGGTCCTGATGCCACTCCGGGTCGTTGTGCAGGTCTCCTCTCTTTAGATATCATGACTAGCCTACTCCAATTGATCACTGCAGAAGAGATGGATTTTGGCTTTTCTAGTCTATTCTGGTCTAACATTGTGGAAGGATGGGACAGATCTTGGCTTGTCTAGTCTGGTCTATCACTATGGAAGGATGGGACAGATCTTGGCTTGTCTATTCTGGTCTAACACTATGGAAGAATGGGACAGATCTTGGCTTGTCTAGTCTGGTCTAACACTATGGAAGAATGGGACAGATCTTGGCTTGTCTAGTCTGGTCTAACACTATGGAAGGGTGGGACAGATCTTGGCTTGTCTAGTCTGGTCTAACACTATGGAAGGATGGGACAGATCTTGGCTTGTCTAGTCTGGTCTAACACTATGGAAGGATGGGATAGATCTTGGCTTGTCTAGTCTGGTCTAACACTATGGAAGGATGGGACAGATCTTGGCTTGTCTGGTTTGAAAGTATGGAGGACAGATCTTTGCTTGTTTATTTTGGTGTGGTCTAACACTGGAAGGAACAGATATTGGCTTGGCTTGTCTGGATTAGAGCTGGAATGCTCCTAATCATCCAGGAAGAGCAGCTGCAGCTTGACAGACACACATCTTTGTTTCTGAGGGGAGAGGAAATGCTAAGAGAAAGGGTAGGAGGAAGAGAAGTCAAAAGACTTAGTAAGATAATAAGACAGAGAGAGCAAGGAAAAGATTTGCCAAAGAGCCCGGGAGAGATGTGACTTGAAAGGGCTTTCTGCCCACTGGGTGTCATCTCAATAGTGTCTAATAGGTACCATGCCCTGCCAATAAGCTGAAATCTAAAACCAGCATGCAGCCCTCTTTGTGAACTTTCAGCCTGCCAAGTACTCCGTTGCTAGAGACTCAACTCAAAGTTTAGGTTGAAACAGCGGAGATGATCGCACCGGCCCTCTACCCTAATGCTAATCTCCCCCTCTCTTGCTTGTGCATACACACACACACACACACACACACACACACAGTGGCCCAAAGTGAGGTTAATTCTGACAAAACAGCTGAACCTCTTAAGTATTCAGGACGGCCTGTTCATTCAACCGTTGTATTCACGTGTTTGCTGAACACACTTGGATTGGTGTTTCGGAGTAAAGAAGGTTCAGCTAGTCACCGCTCTACTCCAAGGTTTCAAGTAGTGTGTCCCTGACCTGTGCCCTAGCGGTACTTATCTCTGTTGGAGTGTATTTAAGGATTGAATGCTGGATGTGCTTGGCCAGCGCCGTCCGTTACAAGGCACGGTTCTGTCTTTTAAAGTAGACCCACTGTAGCCAGCGCCGGCTGTTGTAAGGCAAAACTGAATCCTGCTAGGCGGTCAGTAGAAGGTTGGCTATAGCATGTGTCTCCAGCAATCCTATAAAACGAAGAGGCTTTGTAGAGTGTGCTGGACTTCAGCAATGTAATTAGCGGACTTTCTATCCTCTTCATCAGTGGCCCTCGCTGCACAGGTGAGCCCAGACTTACTAGTACCAGCCCGTCACCAATGTTCCTTAGGCAAATCCGTCTTTACCTCAGCGGATTCCTCCCATCAACCCTCCTATCAGAATGCTGCTCTCTGGTTGGTCGCCCACACTGTTCATCACTGAAGTCAACACGTCCTCTGGCTGTTCTTTTCAATTGGCAGACGCCAAATAATGGTAGAAAATGCGAAAGTCCCTAGAACTTGACACTTTAAATTTTTCTACTGTTTGAGCGGCTACCTGATCAATGCTCCTGCTAAGCCCCTAGGCCGTCTATGTGTATATACTGTAACAAAGCGGATTAGACCGAGTGACAGGTGGCAGCTGTATTGCCCTCACGGACCACCAATACAATACAACACAACATGATAAACCCCTGCTTAAAGCAAATGGCAACAGAGCAACACTGAAACAAAGAAAATGTGGAGAACATGTCTGACGTCCTGTGGGTTTGGCGGGCGATAAGGCGACTGTGTCCCACGGGACTCCATCTGAAAAAGGGAAGCCGGAAAACAAAATGACAGTTAGAGATTCGCGCTCTCCCCTCCTGTCTGTCTTGGGCTGCTCTTTATATGGCTGCTTGAATCATCCCTCACGAGAGGCCGGCCTGAGAGGGCTTCTAAAATGTGTTTTTGTGATCTGTAGGTACAATGGCTCTCTGCCCAGTGGGGACCGAGGCCGGAGGAAGAGCCGCTTCGCTCTGTTTCGGAGGGCCAAGGCCAACGGAGTCAAACCCAGCACTGTCCACATCCTCAACACACCACAGGACAGCAAGGTGTTTCTGTGGGGAGGGGGGGTTGTATCTGTCTGTTTTGTGTGTGTTGGTGTTTCTGTTAGGGCGTGTGTCATGTAATGACAATGTGGCCTAGATGTCTGCTAACTCAGCTGTCACTAATGTAAATAGAATCCTGTGTGTTGTGATTGCAGGCGGTCCACAGCAGAGGGCAGCACAGCATTTCCTTCACTCTGTCCCGTAACCAGACAGTGGTGGTGGAGTACTGCCATGACAACGACACGGACATGTTCCAGGTAACAATGTTTATTCCCTTTAGATCTTCTTCTGAAATGGGGAGGCTCCCATTCATCCAGGGACTAGCTTCCACTTCCTTACAGTCAATCATCCAGGGACTAGCTTCCACTTCCTTACAGTCAATCATCCAGGGACTAACTTCCACATCCTAACAATCAATCATCCAGGGGCTAGCTTCCACATCCTAACAGTCAATCATCCAGGGGCTAGCTTCCAAATCCTAACTGTCACTCATCCAGGGGCTAGCTTCCACTTCCTAACAGTCACTCATCCAGGGGCTAGCTTCCACTTCCTAACAGTCACTCATCCAGGGGCTAGCTTCCACTTCCTAACAGTCACTCATCCAGGGGCTAGCTTCCACTTCCTTACAGTCAATCATCCAGGGGCTAGCTTCCCTTCCTAACAGTCAAAACCACTCTTTGACTGTTAGGAAGGTTTGGTCTTTGCTGTGTGTATCCAACCTACTAAGATAACATATTGCTTTTTATTTTGTTTCAAATGCTTGGCTCATGTGAGTAATTGTCTCATTCAATGCCACAATCAGACAATCTCAGACCTATATTAAATATGTCAGAACTGCTACTGCCACCTCCCGCTACAGCAGGAAAGCGGGATAAATATTGAATCATGACTAAAATAGATGTCTGGTGGCCAGCTTTCAGCAGGAACCCAGATACAGTGAAAGCACAACTTCTTGTAGAATTTGAAAGAAATTCGCTAGTGGTTTGTCACCGGCTTTTAATACAACTTCAAAAAGAAACTGTGCCAAGGAGGTTATGCTGTTTTGTATGAAAGAGATGAACTTGGCAGGTAATAAGCACAACAGGATCCTATTGCGTCGAGGCCTGATTAACAAGCTAAAATAAGTTCTAACTATACAGTAGCCTATATAAATATAACCCAACTCATGACCAATGTTTAGTTACCCGCAAAACCAGAGCTATTCAAATCTCTTTCCAGTTGAACCCTGTTCCGATCTCCAAGATCCTTGCTAACCTTCTCCATTCTCGCCTCCTTCCCTCCTGCAGATTGGGCGCTCCACAGAGAGTCCCATAGACTTTGTTGTGACAGACACGTCAGGGGAGGGTAAGGAGGGTGAGGACCCCTCGGTGGCCCCCAGCACCATCTCCCGCTTCGCCTGCCGGGTGGTGTGTGAGCGCGCCCCCCCCTACACCGCGCGCATCTACGCCGCTGGCTTTGACTCCTCCAAAAACATCTTCCTCGGGGTGCGTGTTCACCAAAGGCTCCGTAGAGAGGACGCCCTCAGCGCTCCCAAGGGCTTCGCTGGGGCTGCGTTCATTAAGCACGAACGGAGCCGTTGCCTCAGGACAGGTTCAACTAGCCCCAGACAACGTTTTCTCCGGCTAATGAACGCCCGTCCGTCCTAGACATGAATAATCCAGCTCCGGTTCCTTGGTTATTTGTCCTTCCAGGAAAAGGCCACCAAGTGGAAGAACCCTGATGGCCACATGGACGGTCTGACCACCAATGGGGTCCTGGTGATGCATCCAGAGGGCTTCCCCGAGGACAGCCGCCAGGGCCTGTGGAGGGAGATCTCCGTCTGCGGGGACGTCTACGCCCTCCGAGAGACGCGGTCCGGACCCAGCCGGGGGAAACTGGTCAGTCCCGTAGGTTCCAGACACATGGCTACATGTGCCTGGTTAGGAATATTGAGCCCTATAAGGAAAAATCCTCCTGCATTGGTAGAAGGGTTTGGTCTGATTTGCCGTTGGGGCCGATATCTGATTGCCTCCCTGGGTACGTCCCACCCTGCAGGCGGAGGGAGAGAGCAGCGCCCTGCGCGATGGCTCCCTGGTAGACCTGTGTGGAGCCACTCTACTGTGGCGGACCGGAGAGGGCCTGCTCCGCGCTCCCACCCTCCGCCACCTGGAGGCGCTGCGGCAAGAGCTCAACGCCGCCCGGCCACAGTGTCCAGTAGGCCTTAGTACCCTAGCCTTTCCCAGCCTCCCCCGCAGCCACAGGTCAGTACGATGCACCGCTTGTCGGCCCACTAGGAGGCGGTAGCAGCTGGACACCGGATGAGCAGACATGCATTGATAAACACGACTTAACATTCCTATCACCCTTTTATTCTACACAAACCTCCTTCCACTCCCAGTCTGGAGGAGCGCCAGCCCTGGGTCTACCTCACCTGCGGACACGTGCACGGTCGCCACGACTGGGGCCAGCGCCCGGAGCGTCGCGAGGAGAGAGGGGGTGAGGGGGAAGGAGGCATCACCACGGTCCGCCGGGAGTGCCCGTTATGCCGGAGCGTGGGTCCCTACGTGCCCCTGTGGCTGGGCTGCGAGCCGGCCGTGTACGTGGATGCCGGGGCGCCGACGCACGCGTTCGTACCCTGCGGCCACGTTTGTTCAGAGAGGACAGCCAGGTACTGGGCGGACACGCCGTTGCCCCACGGGACCCACGCCTTCCGGCCTACCTGTCCCTTCTGCTCGGCCCCTCTCGGCAGCGCAGCGCCGGGTTGGACGCGCCTCATCTTCCAAGGCCCCATCGACTAGCCCAGGGGCCCCTCGTGGCACGGCCGCCACGCAGCTGCAACAGTGGCACCAACCGTCGCCGAGCCGAGGGCCCGATACTAGCTCGAGGTAACGGTGCGCGTCTAACTTCAATGTCTTCCCGTTGACACTGCGTTTGTTGCCGCGGGTGACGTCGTGGAAACGTTTTGGCCAACTCAAGTCGTGTTGACGGTGGATTGGCACAGAAGTTTAAGAGTTAGACGCACGCTTCTCTCAAGGTAATATTTGGCTGTGTCAGAACCTCAATTCCAAGCAATAAAAGCAGCACTATAGCAAACAATACACCCATAGATAAGCTAGTCCCTCCTCCAGTCAACAGTGTCTCCGGGTCTCTACAGACGTGGCTAATTGCTGTCTGCAGCTCATTGGCTGAACCTGAGGTGCGTTCAAGTCACTGGATGCTCATGATTACTGGTTTCCTGACAGATGTCTCTCGGTCCTTATTTAAAACATTTCAACCAGTTATGAAAAGGATTTGACAAACATTGACAAGCATTCACTCCATTAGGACCGATGCCCATTATCCAGAATAGTTTTTGTGAGATCGTTAGTCATGGTGTGGTTGTGGGGAGGTCTATGAGGCATGTGTGGCCAACATCAGCGACGCAGCAACAACGCACTACCACGACCTACACCGACCGGGTCAACAAGTGACTCCCCACAGCCTGGGGTAGGAGATGGGCACACGGAAAGCTTTGGGGAAGTCCGTAACCATGAGCACTTCTTAGTTGTTCAGACTGTAGCAGATAAGTGACGTTCAGTGACGACCTCAGGTTTTTTTTTTACCTTACAGAAAGATGCACTGGGTCTGTGTCATGTGACTTTCTAGTGGGAAAAGTCAAATGGGCATGACCTTAGGTAACCTCAAGACACTGTTTTCTTTTTTTAATGAAAGATTCTACTATTTTCTTACTTATTTGGGGTGGGGTTTTTACTTTGCTGTTCAGTGTTAAGATACAACTATTTTTCTATCTTGAGTATTGTTTTTAGCTACATGTGATTCCTCGATGTGAGCGTTCTCTGTGTGTATTATTACTATTGTTACTTATTGTTATGTGCGTTGGAAGGAACGGAGATCTAAATGCCAACACTGTGTCACACACGCGTTACACGACCATCAAAATTGCCCAGACAATGAATGTAGCCAAATACTAATGCTATATTAGCGAAGCCTTCCCGGATGCTCGTATTGATTTGCTCTATATCATGATCCTATTTCTTTTCCTCAACATTATGGTATAGCTTCAAAGTATTAAATTGTTAAAGGAGAAACACTCTGATTTATGCTCTAAAACCCATCTGTCTTGCATGAACACACACTCTTGCACTGGTGATGGCCAAACCTTGCATTTATGTTTGTGTGCAGTGTTCAATGTTAACCTGGGTGGGTTGCTTTCCCTGACTACTACTCAGGGGCCGAAGAAAGAAAGCAGAGTTTCTGCTCTGGTCCGTGCAATGTTACTAAACATTCAGTTTAAGTATATATGGAGTAGAACCAAAATGGTTTTGTGATGTAGAATATAGTGCATCGTCAGCTCTTTGTATTACATGTCAATACACCAGATGCATAAACTCTTTCAGGTTTACAGCTATTAAACCTTTACACTGCCGTGCTGCATTTAATACTGTGTAATGGCAATGGGTTATTTTACTGAGGGGTAAATATGGAACCACTTAAGGATGTTGAAACTATATCAGGTCATCTGCCAGGACCAAGTTCAGGACCTTTTCTCAGTACCAGTGTTCAACAAATATCAGGGTTAGAATAACCTAGAGTTTGCCCCCAGGACTGCCCTGGACACTGATTGCAGCAAGCCGGTTGTATGATTTTTGGATGGTTGTTCATTTCATGGATGCATTGATCCTGTTGCAACATTACAGAACCTTAAGAGAACATGTGTTATTTAGAGCAGACTCATTCCAAAAGGTGAGTCATGCCAGCTTGGTCAAGTCTCTGTCCTGCCACGTTTTCTTACAGGCACCGTTTGTCTCCGGCAAGTTTGGGATCTCTTTGAACATCCATTATATACTTCATATACGGGTTGTTATACATTTGCCAATTCTTTAAAGGGATATAGTCCGGTTCAAACACATAACAGGTTTATTTTTGTACTTTAATCTTACCTATGGTCCAAGGATCCTTGGACTGTGTATGTAAGAGTAAATCGTTTGTCTTGTATTTGTGTTTTAAAATGTCTATACTTTTTTGTTTTGGCTCTGTTGTCTGTTTGTCTCCTGAGCCCAACAGTCGTTAAAGGTCTGTTTGAACCACAGATCCAGCATCATATTGTGTTGCGTTCCCTCTTATTGATTGATTTAGTGTTGGCAAAGGTAATCTGATCCTACATCTGTGGTTAAGCAATACCTCTACTGCATTAAACCATTATACTGTCTGGTTGACTGTAACATATTTTTCAGCTGACCCCTGAACTCTGAATTCTAAAGATGCAGATATCCTCACTGCTTCCACATTCCTCTGGGGTGAACAAGACTCCTAACATTGATTGTCTCTCACCTTTCTGTAATCCTGGTGTGATCAGACAATCACTGTACACACATCAATAAACCTCTTTATGAACTACTGTGTCTCTTCACTGGTTAGATGGGGATCGCATGATGGGTGGGGAATAAGTTTTCCCATTTCAATATTATAGTTTTTCCCCATGGGGTAAAGCATGCAGAGTGGGGAACATAGATTCTAGTGTGTGAAATTTGAAGAAAAAGTATTCATAATTTTCTTTCCCCCCTGGAAGTGAGCCCAGTTTCTGGCAGTCGAAACATGTGAATCAAAGTAAAAATGGATGGAGATTCTACCATGTTTTGAATTAATGAAATTGTGTGCAATGTCAGTTGGGCAGTTGGCATGATAAACAGAAACATGCTAGGATGTACCATTTATTATCCAATCGGATCAATTTGGTCTCATTAGTCAAACCATTGCATTGAGCATGTGCACTATCTTGGTTAGGGAAATGGGTTTGGGTGCTGGTTTCACACTCACAGACTGGCCATAGTTTTGGACAAAAATAAAATTAAGTTCAACTATAATAATTAAGTGTGAACTGATGTAATGTAAATTTTGTAATCATTAACTGATTTCCTAATAGTGGCTCTAGGGGCCAGTTATTCATACACAGAGTAAACCTTGTCCAGCAATAGGTTTAGTCTGTGTATGGATTACTTGCCCCTAGAGAGTTCACAATTAGGAAAGAGTTAGTGATGACAAGAATTGACACATAATGAAGTTTCAGACTAGTGTTGTTTCCGTTCTTCCATTAGGGGGCAGCCTTGTGTTGTTTAATGAGGCTGGAACTTCATCTCTATCCAACCATGAGTTGCTCTCTTCTTGCGTCATCTCTTTAACGCATCTCACTAATGAGAATTAGTCACTCTGACTGCCTTGCAAGTATGCAACCCACACTCTGATAAGACCCTACGCTGCTATTCTAGTATTACCACCCAAGATAAAGACACACGTTCGTGTACACATGAGTCGTTTTTCCGTCAGCTCAGGATGTCACAAGACTCCCAAAGGAAACCTGCTGACTGCAGTTATTTAAAAGTTTGTTCATAAAGTATTTCACTCTTCAACTAAAATAGGGGGGCTGACCCCCCCCCCCCCCCCCCC